>JAHWFO010108226.1:225611-259678 GCA_023313115.1 Rhysida immarginata
TTTTTTTTTTTTTTTTATTCATTGTAATCCAATACGTCCATCCAGAGCCTGTATGGCCTGAGACCGACGAGTTGGGTCTCTGGATGGACCTGGATTAACGACTGCTGTATGATGGTCACAGCAGCCCGGGAGGGGGGGGGTGAAGATCGTGAGTCACTGATGAGTCGCCCATCCAGTGACTAGCCGTGCCTGATGTTGCTTAACTTCACTGAAGTTGTGGCCTCCCCAGTTATCGTTCAAATTCTGACCCATGTTCATATGAACTTGTTTGCTTAGAATCACCCATATTAACTTCCCTAGAAATTCTTAAGACTAATCAACAGGTAATGATTTTTCAATTGAAAAATGGAAGGAAAAATTCTGCGACCCGGATTCGAACCAGGAACCTCGACTATCATGGCCGACGCCTCTACCAATTGGGCTATCGCAGACACCACGGACAGCCAAGCTGTCTCAAGGTGTCTTAACGATAACCAAGTTGTCACGGTTGAAAGCTCAATGGGAGACGGGAACCGAGCCCGCAGATCGAGAATTTCTCCACTCCAAACCATCAGAAAGTTGATGAACTCACAAGTAAATAATAATAATTATGAACTGGAGATGCTCTCCAAGCATAGGTAATGATTTTTCAATTGAAAAATGGAAGGAAAAATTCTGCGACCCGGATTCGAGCTTGGCTGTCCGTGGTGTCTGCGATAGCCCAATTGGTAGAGGCGTCGGCCATGATAGTCGAGGTTCCTGGTTCGAATCCGGGTCGCAGAATTTTTCCTTCCATTTTTCAATTGAAAAATCATTACCTATGCTTGGAGAGCATCTCCAGTTCATAATTATTATTTACTAATCAACAGAAAAATCTGTAGCGTTTTTTTGTGATCCTGATTATGACTGTTTACTCACTTCTCTTAAACTTGATATAATTGCTATGAGGTGAATACGTACTGACTTGCTTTTCCTTTATGACCTATTAACTCCAAAGTAGACTGTCCTGGCTAACTTGAACTTATCCCCTTTCGCATTCCCGACCATAGAACCAAGAACACAATGGTCTTCCGCGTCGAAAATTCCATATCCACCAATAATTATATTCTTAATTCACCTTTGAAACGTGAAATGTATTCTAAGGCTAGCCAATGTACATTTGACAGACTTCGATATTTTTAATAATAGACTTTATCTCAGACACCTTCATTTGTTTTCCACTACTCCTCGTTGCTAAGCATTTATGTTTTAATTTTTATTTATGTAATTTTATTATTGTATGTGCCATAATTATTGTATTCTTGTCATCATTATTATTTTTTAAATATTTTTCTTATATATAAGTAAATAAATAAACAAATATCTTATAGGTAAGCAGTAGTCTTAGCTCCCTCACTAATTAAGATATTCGCTTCGAATTTAATAGATGAGATGGAGAAAACTCAGAGTGCCAGAAATTGACCAAAATTTCAGTCCAGTAGTTGAGTTAGCAGGAGAGTCATTTAAGCAAATGAATGTAAAACACAAATACTATTACCGAGTTACCAGAAAGTGGTAATCTTTATGTGGTTTTAGTATTATTATTATTATTATTATTATTATTATTATTATTAGAATGAAAATCACGACATAATCTAAATTTTAAATATCAATTTCTCGTTTTTAAGCAATGAAGGTAAACGCATTTTCAACCTGAAGGCAAATTGACACTTCTGCGGATTAGAAACAAGTTAAAAATCAATAGAACATTGTTATTGATTAAATAAAAAATATTGATCGGTAACATTCATGTAATTTAATTTAAGTTCTTCCGTTTCTTTTATATATCAGTTTTATTATATTATTAATAAATAATAAAACACAAACTTTGTCTACCCACTTTTCAGACAGCCTAAATTCTCATTACTTAATAAATTTAAAAAAAATTGGATTTAATTATCCATTTTCTTCAAACCTAATAATAGCAAACAAATCGAATAGATTTAAAAGCTATTCATGTCAAAAAGAGAGATTTCTTTTTTTGAAAAGTAAAATTTTTCAACAGTAAAAATTCTTCATAAAAATCCCAGCGATTTATTAAAGGTATTAGCATAATCATAAAAATATTATCTATAAATATAATTTGATATCTATGCTTGTCAATAAATTATGAAAAGAAAGATTTTAATTCTATCTCCACTAACAATTGCATATTCAAACAAAAACCTCCGAAGCTGTTAGCTTCTGCTCACGCATTTTCTCTTCACGTGAAAAGCGATAACTCACTTTTTTGTTTCTAATCACTCAATCATGATTAGTCGCAAACGATTTATTGCAAATAATAAAAAGAAAACTAATAAAAAACGATGTCATTATCATCGGGGCGTTCAGTATCATGTATTGAATGAATAGTATTAAACGAATAAAAATCGGGATCCTGTCAACAAGAGTGAGTCTATAGGATTAAAATATGGAGGAGTCATCAAGAGTCTAGCCAAGTTCATTAGCATTTGCTATCAAATTTATAAAATTATGTCATTATAAAAGTTATTTCATATAAAAGTCATTATTTCATATTGGATTCTCAACATTTATATTCGAATACTCTCATCCAAGGATGGCAATGCAGTTTCTATTCAGTAAGCCAATATTTGTAATCTATATGTAAAGAAAGAAGCATAAATGTCCTTATTTCAAGCTAGATATTGTAATTAATTACTATAAATATTGTTAAATTTTTAAAAAACATTTTTAAAAATTTGGAGCTTCTTAGCATAAGCGCCAATTATAATGTCTTGCCTATCTTCTTACAAGAATATAGTCAAGATATTTAAGAAAAAAATTTGGTTACAATTTATTACACCAAAACGCATTTATATTAATAAATGTTATGAATGCTGAAACATAATATGAGCAATCACAGAATTTAATTAAGCTGAGTTATGCGGAATCCACACAATCAGTGAAGATTAAATTACGAGTGCATTTTCAGTACATTGAATCTATTAAAATGACAGAGAGAAAAAAGGAAGAATATCAGAAAGGTGGAATGAATTCATCGAGAATTCAATGGAATTTGATTAAATTTACAATAACAGTATGTATAGAAAACAGATTATCACTTAGATATCTGTACGTTCAGAATAAATCATCTAATTCTTTTCTTGTGTGATTATGTCACTGTGAAAGCTGTAAATGTGACCAATCTGAGCTCAGATATGTTCTTATTCCATGAAGTGAACGTGTGGTGCATGTTTACAGAAGTGTTTAATATCCTTTCTCGAGGAAGACCACCCTGAGAGTTCCGCTGTTCCGTCAATGGCTAGTGACAGGGATTTATTTTGCAAAATCCACGTGTGGTTCCAATACCTCAACGTGAATGGAAACGACAATTATACACGACAGCGCTTCTCGCTGCAATATAGTGCCATTTGTTCTCTTAGCAACAAAATTTAATTTATTTTTTTCGACAAAATAAATTCCTTGGCTTCAAAATATTCGTGGCCAAATTTGAAATCATTCTGACCAACAGATCTTACTACGGATCCTTTTAAAAAATGAACTTTAATTATGCTCACTCTATCAGGGTGTGTCTAAACCCCTGTCACAAACTTCTGGTGGTGATTTCCCCACAGCGAGATGAAAACAACAGTTCATATAAACATGGTTCGGATAACAAACCGTTTATGAGATTTCCGCAGTTAAAATTGAAGTTTCAGCAGCTGGCTTTTCTACTCTGTGGATGGCAGCTGATATGCGAAGAACCTACTCCTGCCATCCACAGAGTATAAAACCAGCTGCTGAAATTTCACTTTTAACTGCGGAAATCTCAAACGATTCGTTATCCGAACCACGTTTATATGTACTTTTGTTTTCATCTCGCTGTGAGGAGTCACCATCAGAAGTTTGCGACATGGGTTTAGATACACTCTGTATTACTTAATAGTACAAAAAATTTCTTGAAGAAACTAAAATTTAACGCATAAAGGGCGGTTCACATTCAGCGATTCCGCGTCGAATTCGCCGTATCTGGCGCATTGGACGCGATTTTGGTTGCCGGAGCCGTTTCATATTCAGCGAATTCGTGACGAAGAGCCGACAACGGTTCGGGTTTTCGAATTCCAACCGTGTTGGAATTTTCAGAAGTCGCTCCTAATTCACAGCCAATTGCTTATGAAAGAGCATCTTTCCAGTCCCAGAATCCTTAGCAACTGTTTCTAACCAACTTCCGCCAATCAAGTCGGCTATATTGAAATTCGCCGATAGCGTGTTTTCTGTGCACGTGTGCCTCGTTTTCTGTCATTTTTCCTAATAAAAAAATATAATATATTCATGTATACGATGCCAAGAAAACCATGTTATCACGATATATATAAACGATGTCTAGAAAGCGACAGAGACTGGATGAAAGAACGACTCATCGAACATCCAATCAGAGCGGAGTTCGCCTAGCTGGGTGGGGGGAGGAGGGGAGGAGATAGGGACGACACAGACTGAAAGCAGAGAAGGAAGTTCGCCTAGCTCCCCTTTTCGTTCCCGCTGAATGTGAAACGGCTCCACATTTTAACACGCACGGCTTTGTGACGCCTAGAAAACACCTGGATTCGGGAAACGTCGCTGAATATGAACCGCCCTTTAGTATGCACTGCTTAAAGACCGAGTAACGTTCCGTTCAATATGATATTGATTGAACTGAATATTTTACACACAGCGTCTCACAAAATTTTTTTTGTCGAGAAATCGAATGAGCCGACCACAACCACATAAAAAAACAGCAATCGTGACGATCGTTTTATCTTGTTCAGTACATAAAAATATGGCCTACAAAAAATTATTATATGAAATAAACATATTTAGTTCGCTGAATGCATGGAAGTATCGTTTAATGATTATCTGAAAGAAGTTTGTTCAATTTATTCAAGTTAAATGCAACCGTTGATCTTCTGTTTGCTTCATATCTTACTTATCTTGACCGTTGATCTTAGGGCAAGCGTTGATTTTTCATTTGCCTGTCAACTGTTTGTCTCGCGCGGAATCATGGGAAGAGGTTCATCAGCCGCCATGTTTAGATGGTTTCCGGAGTGTTTGTTTGAAGACTTTTTATCCTCCAACAGAAAAATTGAAGGACAACTTCCGCACTATTATTAGCTTATAAGATAAAGAGATGCATGATAAAGAATTATTGATTAAAATTGTCATCATTTAATGAATCTTTTGGTGAGGGTCGATATTCTTTTGAGGGGCGCCATTTTTGAATGCCTATTTGTCTTCCGATCGCTCTTGCTTAGCTCGATAGAATTGCTATTGCACTGTATTCATTTGACTTTCAGCATTGTCGCATGAGAAGTCTAAATATTAATAAGCTTCGTTAAAATTTGAAAAATATAGCCTACTATTAACAATAAAGATTTCTGAATGCTTATAGTAATTAAACAATTGGGAACTCTCACTATAACTGTCTAAGGAGGATTCTCATAAGAATCGATAGAGAACATAGCAATGCGACTACACTTATGACTACAATATGTGAATTATTAGAATAAATTACCTATTTGTTTAGATAATTACCTTTAATTTCCCACGTCGGGGAAAAAAATACATGATGGAAATTCAATATTTGGATCAGCCCACCATTCTGCTCGCTCACCCTTCTCCGTGTATAATGGTGATGGTCGAACGGGTAACTAAAGAAAATTTAAAATATTAGCAATGAAGCTTTTATCTTATACTCTATTACAAAAAAATAGAAGACTATCGAAGCGATAATTATTATTAATAAAATATAGAAGCGGAGTATGTGATATAATGAATTTAGCAATTTAAATATTAAGAATTAGTTGTAAAAACATATTGCGCATAATATATTTTGAGATTAAGGGATATTAGGTAATATTAAAAAACTTTTTTATCATTCTTATTAAACACAAGCCTAACACTACAGCCTTGAATGTTCTTTATTAATAAAAAACACAAATTAAATAAACAATGTTCTATTAAAGATTTAAACTCACTTTTCCATTCTGTAATCTAACAAATTCTGATAGCTTGATAATTATCGATACAAAATTATCAAAATGCAAAACATCTGCTGAGAACTTGTTAAAAACCAAATTTGGAATCACGTTCTTCAAAATATATTTTCATAACTATTTTGAAAATAAATACGTAAAATGCATATTCCCAAATTAACCTTTTAATTATTTACATCCACAAGACATTTCAGAATTCAGATTCAATCAGCTATTTCTACACAATAAATGCAAATTCCACTCAAAGATAACGATCGATCGCACCGCCACATAATGACAAATTCTTGAACAATTAAAATAAAATATTTATCAAAAATTTAATATTAAAAGCTATAGATTGAAACATATATAATTGAAATCAAGTATCTAAATGAGCTTATTTTTAGATATTTCCTATTGTAGAAAAATCACTTAAAAATCAGACCGGTACTTGATGAAAGAAAATCTCAACGATTTCAGTTTAAGAGGAAAAGTACATTCTTGATATTTACAGGTACAGTTATTACTTGCTAAAAAAAATTCTGTGAATCTGAATCCAAATTTTATAAGCTGTATTTTTTGAAAAAGATCGCTTTCCATAGCACTGCTGATGCCCTTTGTGTATATGCGCGCCCATATAAGTTATACACAAAGTACATTCATGCTTTCATATTAAGTATTTAAAGGGAAAATCAAATTACATCGCCTTTTTTTTGCAAATTACCTCAATGCAATTTATATTTTTTAGTGTGTCTGGCGTTATTTGGTTTCTCTTCTGGTTAATACTAGTGTTTGACAGTCCCGCTAAACACCCATGGATTACAATAGAGGAGAAGATTTACATTGAGGACAGTATTTCAGTGAGCTTCGAAGAGGTTTGCTACTGTTTTATATAAATAGATTTTTTTTAATAATTTGCTGCGTCTGCAGGTGAATCCATATTTCAGTTAATGTACTTAAATTCGGCTTAGTTTCAACATAGCTGACGAAGTCTTGTAAATACATGAACTACCATAAAGTATACTGACTGCTCAATTGAAAGTGGACACGTTCGATTTCAGACGTTTTGCCGAATATCTAGAAAAATACTTGACGAATTATCCTGAAACTACAGGGGTGTAAAGAGCATGTTACACTTCATGTATTTCAGGCAAATACGGCACAAGCAACAAACTGAACAAAAAAATAATGTTTAGGATCACCCTGTAAAAAATAATGCTTGAAATACGTTGGAGCTGTAGTATATGCTTATGAGGCTTCTTTTAATTATCTGTGTTCATTTTTTGAGAATAGCACGTATAGTCATGGAGATATAAAGGTTTCTTTAAAAAAAACGAAATTTTTTTATAAGTTTTTTGTTTTCAACCCAATGCAATGCAATTTTTAGGAAACTTGAACTACAGTAGAGAAAACATCTTACAATCAGAATATAAAAATATTTGATGAAATATGAGCATTATTGCTAAATAACGTTTAACTGCGCATGCGCAAGCGTTGCCAAAATATTCTTCTTCTTAATATGCCGTCTCCTATCGGAGGTTGGCGACCAAATTATTAGTGGTGTACTAGGTTTGGTTTGGTTTAGCCTGTTTGTTATTAACGTCCTTTTCAACTGCCATGGTCATTTCAGGACGGCGTTATAGGGGCCGCAAATTTTGCCTCGCAAGGGTTCTTTAACGTGCAGCCGGCAAACGAAGGAAGTGCGTGATCTCAGGATTTCCCCCCTGAAAAAATCCTCGTCGTCCTCGGCCGGAGTCGAACCCGCGTTCTCGGGCATCAGAGGCGACCACGCATTGGCGTACTAGGAATATGAATGCGGTGGTTTTCCGTTGCCTTCCGCATTTTTCGCAAGGGACAAACAAACATCCATACCACAGCGAGATTCGAACCCGCGACCCGAGGATCACTGAAGCCGGCGCCGCAGCCCTCTCGGCCACGGGGCCGGCTACCAAAATACACTACATGTTCAAAGGAGTTGGGACACCTGTTGCTCTACCGTAAAGCCGCAAAAAGCTTCAATCAATTGTGTGTATGACCACCCCGAACTGCTATCACTGCATCCACCCTATATGGCATACTGTCCACAAGATTACAGTAAATGGTAAATGGATTTGAAAGGGGTGGTTGTCTTAGAACCAAGCACTGCGACCTCAGGTCTATTGTACTATCCCCAAATGATGATGAAAGAACGATTGTGAACGGAAACAAACACAAACATCCATGCCGTGGGCGGGATTCGAACCCGCGATTCACTGGTGTCGAGATCGGAAAGACCTGCGCCTTAACCCTCTCGGCCACCGAGCCGGCAAGATTACAGTATGTGTCCACAGGTATTGACCTCCATTCGTCGAGGAGTGTCGTGGTCAGTTCCTGGACAGATGTAGGGCGAACCATCCTGGATCTCACACGTCGTTCCAATAATTGGAATCCAATTCGTCCCAAAGATGTTCGAGCATTGAGGTTTCCGTCCACCTTGATGAGCGGGCCCAGTCCAGTCCAGGAGAAACACCCCAGGTGTTCACAGGGGTGTCCCAACTCCTTTGATCATGTAGTATATCTTTTGCCTAATTTATTATAGAATGAGTTGGTTTTCAGTTGCTCTCAAAAATAAACAAAACGATAAGGGGTTTTCATCAAATTTTTATTTTTGGACCGAAAATCTTCATTCCACCCTTTCTGAATATTCACTGCATTTTCTTATCTAACATCATGCAAATATATATTGCTTCATGCGTAAAATAAATCCTTAATGTTCCAATAAAGTTTAATTATATTAATATAAGGCTAATATATAAACCGGGCTTTGAGTAAGATTCGAGTAGGGAAAAGCCCGATCACGGAGAAGAGCATTTCCACCGGCGGCGGTCGAGTGCGTTTGGCTCGGCTACAGTAGGCGACAGAGATCCGTACGTTTCATCTTCAGCTAACAACTTTGTTTCTATTAAAGCTATTGCGTTTAAAATTAAATCATTTCTCGGCAGTAAATAGGTTATGATATTTCCTTATTTTTATTTTTTAATGATGATGTTTATAACTCGCTTATCATCCTTTTCAAATACGTTATCAGAGATATGCTGAAGGAAACACAGAGACCTTGAATTTAAAAAGTTTAATCAGGAAATAATGTCAGCCTTTAGGAAACTAATTTCAAAATAATAAACGATTGGTTAAGATGATGCTTAAAATTTATTAGTAGATTTCACGATCAAGTGTAGACTCAAATTAATTAAGACATTATACTATCTTAATGACAATAGATCTATAGAGTTATGCTCACAAAATTTGCACTCAAATGAACCGATAACTCGATTAGAAGCAAAATTATTAGCCGAAGATGAAAAGCACGGACATCGTCTTCTCGCTAGCGGCAGTCGGTGAAGTCCACGGCCGATGAGGAGAACGTTCAAGTCCGTGGTCGGGTTTTATCCTACATGATCTAACCGCAGATTGTTTCTCAATTTTTTTTTTTTTTTGGCTTCGTTCTGTCGGAATTACCCGAAACATTAGTCATAGCCCTCTTACTAATTAAGATATTCACTTCAAATTTTAACAGATGAGATGGAGAAAATCCAGAGTAGCCAGAAATCGACCAAAATTTCAGTCCGGTAGTCGAGTTGGCAGGAGAGTCATTTAAGCAAATGAATGTAAAACACAAAGACTATTATTGAGCTACCAGAAAATGGTCATCATTATGTGGCTTTAGTATTATTAAGTACCGAAAAGTGCTTTATGCTGTCAGTGTGGGGAAACGTGTCTGTCTGTCTGTCCGTGACTAACTCCTCCGAGGCTATGAAAGATTTTCAAAATCTGTTTCCGTCAGTTGATGAATATGGTTCATGGCACGAACCAATCACAAATATTATCTAAATAGGTTCAATAGCACGTGCACAAATGGTACTTTCACGACCCCACCTAGCAATTTTCAATGGAGAGATATATTAAGTAATATA
Source organism: Rhysida immarginata (assembly GCA_023313115.1). Classification (NCBI taxonomy): domain Eukaryota; kingdom Metazoa; phylum Arthropoda; class Chilopoda; order Scolopendromorpha; family Scolopendridae; genus Rhysida; species Rhysida immarginata. The sequence goes on from JAHWFO010108226.1 coordinate 235,528, forward strand.
TCAAACAAATCGTAATGACGAGATAGAAGTGGATATAAATTACTATTTTCGCCAATCGATAAATATGGTTCCGGGAATGAACCATTTTGAAAATGATTGTAATCGAAACAATGGCACGTGGTAACACCCTTATGACACCCTCAAAAATTTTCAGTGGTAACATATGGCATGAAAAATTTCAAACAACTTGGAATGATGTGTTATAAATGTATATAACGTAAAATTAATGATAGTCGAAATTGGTTCAAAGGCACCTGGTTTAGTGGAACTATTATGGTTCATTGGAACTTTCAATACTAAGATATGGCATGTAATAAATCAAACAACTTGGAATGATGAGTCATAAATGAATAATGTGTGTCATTGTGGTCCATTGGAAACTTACAATGTTAGGGCGGTTAAAAATATGGTTCCGCGAATGGTTTAGTTTAACCTTTCGGTACTTGGTTATGTCATTCCTTAATGGTTTATTATTATTAGAATGAAAATCATAGCATAATCTAAATTTTAAATATTAATTTCTCGTTTTTAAGCAATGAAGGTAAAATCGCATTTTCAACCAGAAGACAAACTGACACGAGTTAAAAATCAATAGAGCATTATTATTGATTAAATAAAAAAAATACTGATTGGTGACATTCATGTTAATTTGATTTAAGTTCTGCAGTTTAGTTTATGTATTCATTTTTTTATATTATGAATAAATAATAAAACGCAAACTTTATTTACCAATTTTTCAAAAAAAAAAAATTGGATGTAATTATTCATATCTGAACAATAGCAAACAAGTCGAATAGATTTAAAAGCTATTCATTTTAAAGGAGAGATTTTTCTTTTAGGAAAATAAAATTCTTCATAAAATAGTAAAATGCTTCATAAAATTCCCAGCGAATTATCGAAGGCATTGCCGTAGTCGTAAAATTTATATCCATAAATATTATTCTGATATCTATACTTATTAATAAATTATGAAAAGAAAATTTTTCATTCTATCATCACTGACAATTACATAATTAAAAATAAAAATATCAGAAGCTGTCAGCTTCTGCTCACGCTTTTTCTCTTCACGTGAAACGCGATAACTCACTCCTTTGCTTTCTAATCATTCAACTATGATTAGTCACAGACATTCAACTTTGATCCTACATAAAAATAAAAAATAAAAATAAAAAAAATCGGTTTCTGTCATTATCATCGGGGCGTTCAGTATCATGTGTTCGATGGCATTGAACGAACAACAATCGGGATCCTGTCAGCAAGTGTCTATAGATGCTGAAAAGAACTTTGAAGAAAGAAAGCCAAGCTCACTAGCATTTGCTGTTATGGCTATAAAAATTATAAAATCACATCATCATTATAAAATTTGATATTATTATTATTATCATCCCGTATTGGATTCTCAACATTTAAATCCGAATACTCTCATCCAAGGATGGCGATGCAGTTTCTATTCAGTAAGCAAATATTTGTAGCCTATATGTAAACTAAAGAAGCATAAGTTTGCTTATTCCAAGCTAGATATTATAATTAATTACTGTAAAGATTGATAAATAAAATAAGCTATTAATTTTTATTTTTAAATGCAGCATTTTTAAGAGCGAGTATTAAAGAATAAACTTTTTAAAAAATATTTTTTAAAAGTTGGAGCTTCTTACAAGGTTATAGACAAGATATTTAAGGAAAAATGTTAATTACAACTTGTATGCACCAAAACGCATTTATGTTAATGCTGAACATAAAATAAATTTCATAAATCCTCATAAAATTTAATTAAGCTTAGTTATGCGGAATCCAAATTACACGAATTGCAAGTGCTATTTTCATATTCGTTTCATTTTGATACATTGCATCTATTAAAATGAAAAAAAAAAAAGAATGTCAGATATGTGGAATGAATTCATCGAGAATTCAATGGAATTTGATTAAATTTAAAATAGCGGTATCTATAGAAAACTAGTTATCGCTTAGATATACGTTCAGAATAAACCATCCAATTCTTTCTTTCTTTGAGTATCTCAATGTGAAACCTGTAAATGTGATTATCTAATTCCTCGTAATCGACTGTGATTACCAATATTCACTTTGATGGCTATAAGAAATGAGTGTTAGTTTCTGACATTCACCAAAGATTTCAGGAACCGTTAATTGATAGCACAGTTTTGGATTTAGGGTAAAATAACTATTACTTCACTATATTTATCTGGAAATCGGTTATTTCTATTTGATTTACCAGATGAAGAGAATAAAGGAAGTGTGGACAGGACATATACAAGACTACAAGTGCTTTTCATAAGTTTAGAAAGTTTGTGTGTCCAAAGTTGCTCGTCTACTTTATGATTTTTTATTGAAGAAAAAAAAATACATACATGTACAGTCCGTCCCAAAAGTTTATAGACATCAATACAATGCATGTATCAAAGGAACAAAAAAAAATACGACTGAGTTCAAATAGGTTTATTATTAAACCCATGCAACTTGTATTTAACCAAAACAGAAATGACAATAAACTTACATTAGCGTATTGTTATAGAAAATAAATGAAAAGAGCACTGTCCCAAAAATATAAAGAATGCATGGGAATCTCAAATTTACAAGAAAACACTTGGTTCTCAAAAGCATATCGATTTTCCGTTGTTTCGTTTGACTTCATATACACGATTTTCCATAGAAAGAATCAAAATTTGTAACGTTTTAGGATATAAATTGTACCAAGCATACTCGAGTGATGTCTTGAGTTCATTGACATAAACTTCCTGAGATAAAATGCCCCACACGTTCTCAATGGGGTTCAGGTCAGGACTCATCGGTGGCCAATCAAGAACAGATACATTTTTTTCTGTTTAGATAGTCTTTTGTAGCATTGGATGCATGGATGGATGCGTTCCAGGGCCGGATTTTCCATTAGGCTAACTAGGCTTCAGCCTAGGGCCTCAAGATCAAGAGGGGCCCTACATTCAAATAATTAGCATTAAAAATGGGAGGTGAAAGGGCCTCATAAGTGGAATAGCCTAGGGGCCTCTTTTCATCTAAATACGGCCCTGGTTATCGTGCTGAAAAATCCAATTCTTTCCTCCCAAAATTTCACCGAACTGAATCAAATGACTTTGTAGTGTCTCTATATACTTCTCTGAGTTTTGTCGTCCATCTAAAAATGCTAAGGACGTTTGACAATTATATGAAAAGGCCGCCCATATCACCGATCCACCACCTCGTTGTCTGCTAAAAAATGTTCGGGGCTCTTTACTTAAATCATGCCAGTAGCTTGCATATCCATCAGGACCATCGAGATTCCATTTCTTTTCATCAATGAACAGCACACTCAGCCATTTATCACCACCACATGTGCTGAAGAGCCCACTGCGACCTCTTCTTTTGGTGAAGCTTTGTGAGTGGCGGTTTACGTCTCATTTTCTTGTGAATAAGGTAACCAGCTTCTTTAATACGCCTGTGAACTGTATTCTTTGATATAAGCAAATGTGAACTAACAGATGTTACGTATGGACATTTTCTGGGAGGAAACCATTCTCAGTGTCCGTCTATCATCCCGAGAGCTTATCATACGTGGTCTTCCTGAACGATGTTTTGCTTTGTGTGGCTCTCTACGAGCTATAACTCGGTAATAATACTTTTAGAACGATTTAACGCATTGGAAATGTTATGAACAGATTCACCCTGCGATTTTAAGCTGAATATTCTGGCAACCTGATCAGCTGTTAGCTGGGAAGCTCTAGGCATTTTGTTGATGAGTAAAATGTCGCTCTTAAGCCATTTCACAGCATATTTATACACCCCAAGCCTTGCATCATGACTAAATATTTACATATTGCATAAAATTATGTTGTTCTATAAACTTTTGGGACACAGCATTTTCAATGGTTTATCATAAACATTTTCAATGCTTTTGTGAAAAGTAAAATTTTTGTCATGTTTGCGTATTATCAACTTGCACATGCTTTCATTCAAAACCCAAAAACTTTCCATAACATCATTGATGTCACAGTGACGTAATCAGCAAAACCTTGATATCTATAAACTTTTGGGACGGACTGTATATCGGTGTGAAAAACAAAATCTACAAAAATAAATTCTTCTGAATCATTATTTTTAATGACCATGTGATTTAATACAAATGAAAAAAAAACAACAAATTTTAACACCATTTCAAAAGTTTAGAAAGATGCACAATTCATTTCAAAAGTTTAGAATGTCATAAATTTTTGTAGTTCAAAAAAGTAGGAAAAAAGGCATAATGCTTAATATTTTGTATGATATCCTTTAGCCCCTATTACTGCACAAATTCTACGGAGCAAAGAATAAATAAGGGTCTTGCACTCATCTGGAATAATTTTGGCCCAAAGATGTTTGATGTTGGATTTCAAGTCTTCCTTATCAAAATTTTTCCCAATTGTTTTTTTTTTTCATTCTTCCCCAGCAAGACCTGAAGGTCTCTCTGACGAATGCATGGTCTGCGATTACCTTACCTTGTAGAGTCTATACCAAACCGCGTACGTTCTGTAATTACAGCCAAAGGAGGGTCAATACAATATTGAGCGAAGGTTTCTAATTCATTGGCCGGTGTGTGTACAGTTGCCCTAGACAACCATAAAGTTGTTGCCAAACGCCCACGAACACCCTCGCTAATTTTACCCATTGTCGTCGATTGTGAAGCTACTGGATAAAGTTTTCATGTTTCTTGTCTGAGCAGGAGTGGAAATTAAACCTCATCACGACTATCTGTAATGTTTAGTCCACCTAATGTATTACTCATAACAAATTTCTGTTCACAGAATGGATTCCTGCGCGGGTCATTTTTGCCATCATGGGTTGCTTGGCAATCATCAACGTCTACACACTACGAGTCAACCTAAGCATCGCCATGGTCTCCATGGTTAACGCCAGTGCAATTGACAAAGCCAATGCGTCAAATGAATGCCAGCCTGATCATGAACTCGTGAATGCAAGTCATCCAGCATTCACAACACAGAAGGTAGGATGATAGATAAACCAAAGAGATTAATAACCTCGTGATTTTTACTTTCTTAATCTATACGTTTTTCTGCTTAAGGATGGAGAGTTCTTATGGGATGAATACACCCAAGGAATTATCCTGGGGTCGTTCTTCTGGGGTTACATCGTGACTCAACTTCCAGGGGGAAGAATAGCTGAAATCGCCAGTGGCAAGTGGGTTATTGGAGGAGGCATTTTGGTGGCCACCATTTTCACGCTTCTCACGCCACTTGCTGCTCGAAGTAGTTACTGGTATCTCATCGTTGTTCGAGTTTTCGAAGGATTAGGGGAAGTAAGGAGCTAATGTTATATATCATTTATCGCTTTGATATTACGCTATAATTTCTAATAATAAACTTGATTAATTCCAGGGAGTAACATTTCCCGCCTTTCACGCAATGATTTCCCGATGGAGTCCTCCAGGAGAAAGGACGAGGATTGTGACCGTAATATTTTCAGGTCCATAATCTTAATATTTTCCGAAAATATGTTTGTAAATACATGTATCATATTCATAATCCTGTATAATTTCTAAACCCTTAGGATCCCTTCTAGGCACTGTAATCGGAATGTCCATTTCGGGAGTATTAGCCGAAATTGGAGGATGGCCACTCATCTTCTATGCCTTTGGTAAATAATTTTCCTACTCTTTCCTCAGATCAATAAACTTCTAATAAATTATCTGCACTAGAATAATGGCGGAATCATCTTAGAATCGTTCTTATCTAATGGAACCTGCATATGGACATGGCACATCTTGTGGACTGAGGACCCAATTCTATTTCCACGCTGCTGTTAGCAAGTAAAACCGAAAATCCATGCTCACTACGAGAGATGTCTCTTCATTTTACGAAGACGATCACATTGTACAGGTTTACAGCAACGGCTAATGTTGGTCTATCCTTTCTAGAGGAAGACGGCCCTGAGAGTTCGTGTACCTGTTCCGTCAATGGGATACTTGTAAACATTCCAAGGAGGAGCTTTAGCAGTGAAGCAGAGATACATTTATACATTTATTAAGAAGAAATTAATCCCCCCCCGCCCCCCGAGCACTATTTTTACCCCTTTATCTGCACTTTCTACCTCTCCCCAAGTTTTTTAATCAATAAATTGATTTTCTCGAACGTAATATGTAGAAAATGTAAAAAAACCTCGTATCTTCTTTCCTTTCTCATAATTTCCGAACGTATGATATATCACATGCCATAATTTGCCATAGTTCTAAGCACCAAGTGCCTGCCACCTCCACAAATCCGACCACACTGGAACAATTGGGCCTAAACTTCATAGTAATGTAGATCTTGCCTAGAGGAATCTGGTTACTGAATTTTACGTCTTTACGTAGCTAAATAGCACAGATATGTCGCCCTCTCTGAATCCCACCACCGTATTTCCGATCCCCGTGTACCAATCAAAACCAAACTAAATAGTGCAGATGGACAATGCCCATAATGAGCTACATTCCAAATTTCAACCTTCTACCTCAAAAAATGTAGAAGTTATTAAGGGGACGGACTGACATTATAAAACCAATAAGCAGCTCCATTCTTATTCTACTTCCGAGGGTCAGTCAAATAAAAACTGGAAATATATTTTTACAGCTTCTTTATTACAGACAGAATTGGAACAAGTACACTATTTATCAAAGTAGTCACCCTGCTTTTCGATGCATTTCCGCCACTGAGTCGGAAGGGCATGGATACCTTGGGGGAAAAAATCTTCATATAACGGAGATCTTGCTTATAGGAATCTGCATACCGAATTTCACCAATTTTTATGCATAAATACACCTAGACCTTTCGGTCCCCTCTAATTTTCACCCCAAAACTCCGACCTTAATGGGCTAATCAAAACCAAACTAAATAGTGAAGGTGCACATGCCCATAGTAAGCTACATTCCGAATTCCAACCTTCTATCTTAAAAAAATGTAGAAATTGTGAAGGGGTAAACAGTTAAGACATTATAAAACCAATAAGTAGCTCCATTCTTTCGCTACTTAATAATATAGATTATGAGCACTTGAGCAATCGTGCGTCGACAAAGCGATTTCACGTGTGCGCGGCGATGTCAGTATTGCTTCAAAGGTGAACAGAAAGTAACAATGTATTCTTTCTTGACAAATCGATTGTTATATGACATGCCATTATCTTAGTATTCTTTACACTCACTGTTTTAGCACGTGAATTCGACTTGAAGGGGTCCACAAAAAATTCTTAAAAGTTGTTACGGCCGAGCTAAGACTTTCATGGACATATTTCTGAAAACAGAATTTGAAAAAGTTAATCCGTTTTCAAGTTATCGTGCAAACGGCGGACGGCTGGCTGGATAAACGTATAGACCAAGGGCGCCTTATTATAAGTAGCTTTTATGCTAAAGCTCCTAAAAATCTACGACAGCACTTCTCGCTGCAATAAAGCGACATTTGTTCTCTTGGCAGCTCTACTTTTGATCTATTTTTTTTTCATCACCAAAATATATTCCATTGCTTCAAGGTATTCGAGGCCACATTTGAAAATCATTCTGACCACAAATCCTACTACAAACCTTTTTAAAATGTGAAATTAATTATGCTCATTCTGTCGTGTTCTATCTATTTGAGTATTTAACATGAATGATTTATTTGTTTGTTTGGCCTTAAAAATTTCTATATAACTTAAGTAGACTTAGAATCTGACATTTTAGCTCTTTCCCTAACAACTGATCCTAGATAGAGTGCCTACAAGGATAAAGTGCACTTTATTGATCCTTATAGGTACTCTAATCCTAAAGGTGTAAGTGACATCTAGTGAGCGATTACAGAGATGTAAACCAAAGGTGTGAATAAGAATTATCAATATTATTAAGTACCGGAAGGTGCTTTATGCTATCAGTGTGGGGAAACGTGTCTGTCTGTCTGTCTGTCTGTCTGTCCGTCCGTCTGTATCTCTAACTCCTCCGAGGCTATGAAAGATTTTCGTCAGTCGATGAATATTGTTCATGGCACAACCAATCACAAATATTATCTAAATTGGGTCATAGGCACTTCAGCGAGTTTTGCAGAATTTTGTTCTTCGTCTGCACCACATCTTAGCCATTGATGGCAGCTATATCGAACATGTCAAACTAAATCCGAATATCTGTAGTTACTTTTAACATTTAAATAAAATTTTTGAATTCAATAGCTTTTGAAAATTTGATGTCTATTTCATATAGCTCAATAAATGTCACCCTGTACATGAAGTATGCTTTAAACTTTAGTTTACTCAAGAGATTTCTTGTACTATTAAATATACAGGGTGTCCCATGTAATCTGTATAAGCGAAAATCTGTGGTCTGGGACACCAATATCTTTCGATTGGACCCCATGTATGTTGCGCGATTTTTTGTAGTTTTTTTCGAGATATGAATTTTTTTGTGAATTATAATAATTATTAACTGGAGATACGTCTCCAAGCATAGGTAATGATTTTCAAATGAAAAATGGAAGGAAAAAAGGTACCAACTTTTTTGTATTATTTTGAGAGGTAAGGAACCCATAAAGTTTTTAAAATTATCAGCAAGTTATTCAGTCAGGGTTAAGTAATTTTTTTTTCAATTGAAATCAAGTAACAATTTCTCTGAAACAGAAATGATAGAGTTACGGACGGACAGACACACAGATACGTTTCCCCACACTGATAGCGTAAAGCACCTTTCGGTACTTAATAAGCATACTTAGTTCTCTTAGTGCACGAAAGTATCATTAATGATTATCTAAAAAATAAGTTTGTTCAATTTCATTAAGTTAAATGTAACCGCTGATCCTCTGTTTGCTTCGATTCTCACTTATCTTGACCGTTGATATTTCGTTTGCTTGTCAACTGTTTCTCCCGCGAAATTATCGGAAGACGCTCAACAGCCGCCATCTTTGGATGGCTTCCGAAGTGTTTGTTTGAAGACTTTTTATCTTCCGACAGAAAAATTAGACGACAACTTCTGCACTATTATTAGCTTATAAGATAAAGAGAAACATGATAAAGGATTATTGATTAAAATTGTCACCAGTTAATGAATCTTTAGCTGAGGGTCGATCGTATTTAGAGTCGCGCGCCATTTTTGAATGCCTATTTGTCTTCCGGTCGCTCTTGCTTAGCTCGATAGAATTGACTTTCGGCATTGTCGCATGAGAAGTTTAAATATTAATAAGATTCATTATAAAATAGAAAATGATATAATTAACAATAAAGAACTTCTGAATGCTTACACGTATTGGGAACTCCCGCTATTTCTGTCTAAAGGCTGGTTCACATTCAGCGAATTCCCGACGGAAAGCAGGTTAGAGCCGACAAGAGCGCGGGTTTTCGAATTCCAACCGTCTTGGAATTTTCAGAAGTCGCTCCTAATGCGCAGCCAATCAGCTACGAGTGAGCATCTCTCCAGTCCCAGAATTCTTAGCAACTGTTTCTAACCCACTTTCGCCAGTCAAGTCAGCCATATTGAAATTCGCCGATAGCGTGTTTTCTGTGCACGTGTGTCTCGTTTTCTATCATTTTAACTAATAAAAAAATATAATATATACATGTACACGATGCCAAGAAAGTCATGTTATCACGATATATATACATGATATCTAGAAAGCAACAGAGACTGGATGAAAGAAAGACTGATCGAACAACCAATCAGAGCGGAGTTCGCATAGCTAGGGGGGATAGGGAGGACGCAGGCTGAAAGCAGAGAAGGAAGTTCGCCTAGCTCCCCGTTTCGTTCCCGCTGAATGTGAAACAACTCCGCATTTTAACACGCGCGTCTTTGTGACGCTTAGCAAACTCCTGGATTCGGGAAAACGCTTCACTCCGCGAAGTCGCTGAATGTGAACCGACCATAAGAATCTGTAGAGAACATAGCAATGCAGCTACACGTATGACTACAATATATGAATTTTTAGAATATATTACGCTATTAGTTTGGATAATTACCTTTAATTTCCTATGTCAGACAAAAGAAATACATGATGGAAATTCAATATTTGGATCAGTCCACCATTCTGCTCGCTCACCCTTCTCCTTGTGTTTAATGGTGATGTTCGTACGGGTTACTAAAAAAAATTAAAAATTTTAGCAACGAAGCTTTTATCTTAAACTCTATTATATAAAAAAAGAAGACTATCGAAGCAATAAAGAGGCCATTTACGAAGTGTCATGAAATAGTTCAAAGATTCGAGTTAATTGTAATGTATTTAGCAATTTAAATAATAAGAATTATTTGTAAAAACATATTCCGCATAATATATTTTGAGATTAAGGGATATTAGCAAATATTTATTTTTTTTATCAATCCTAACACTCTAAGCTTGGATTAAACACAAGCCTAACACCTTAGCCTTGAATGTTCTTTATAAAACGTTATATTAAAGATTTAAACTCACTTTTCCATTTTATAATCTGATATAAATTCTAGTTGAAAATTTTGTGTCGATAATTATTGAACAAATTGAATTCATGCACACAAAATGTCTGCTGCGAACTAGTTTTAAAAAATTTGGAGTCACTTCTCCAGAATAGTTTTTCACATACATTTTGAAAGTAATTACGTAAAATCCACATTCCTAAATTAACCATTTTAATTATTTACATCCACATGATATCTCGGAATTCATATTGAATCAGGTATGTCTAAACAACTTACAAATGCAAATTTCACCCAAAGCTAAAGGTCGATCGCACCGCCACATGTTGACAAATTCTTGAGCAATTCAAAAAAATTTGATGAAATCTAATAACAGCTTTCACCCCCCTAGTCCCTTTATTATTTTATATTAATCTTTAAATTTTGTTGAGATATCATTATAATTCAGTAATTAAATTTTATAAGTTAAAATTTTTAAAAATAAAAAATTACGTGTTTTTAATGGCCTTTACGGCCATATCTAGATCTCCACAGTTTCTTGGCTCCATTGGAATATTTTATTATAAATAAAAAATTTTATCTTAAAAATATAATTTTAAAAGCTATAGATTGAAAAATATATAATTGAAATCAAATATTCAAACAGCTTATTTTTTAGATATTTCAAATTGTAGAAAAATTACTTAATTGTCAGATCTTTACTTGATTAAAGCAAATCTCAACGATTTCAATTTAGGAGGAAAAATATCTTGATATATGCTCGATGATATTATTCTCACGAAATCGTATAATCCGTCTCACACATCTGTAATCGATCAAGATACACTCATGTTACAACAATGGTTCAAAGCAAGAGGAATGGAAAATTAACCCGGCCACTCTCAAGATCCAGAAAACTCTTAGTGATAAGAACACTTCTCTTAAGATCTTAGGAGTCCTTTTTGACAATCAACTTAAATTTGATCAACAACTACAGCATATCTTGAGATGTGCTAATCGCCTCACCTTCCTTGTTCTTAGACTCCGAAAAACCCTCATTAGAAGGGAGATTATTATTATTAAGTACCGAAAGGTGCTTTATACTCTCAGTGTGGGGAAACGTGTCTGTCTGCTTGTCTATCCGTCTGTCTGTCTGTCCGTAACTCTAACTCCTCCGAGCCTATGAAAGATTTTCTTACTTACTTACTTACTTTTCAAACCCGCTTTTCCGTTAGGGTCGCGGGGGCAGCAGCCCTATGGAGGATTTCCAGCGATCGCGATCTTCCGCCATCCGGTGCATGTCCTCCCTGGTAATACCCAAGCGACTCGAACCCAAATTCTCCGTGTAGTCTAGCCACCTGGTTCTAGGCCGACCCCTTGGTCTTTTACCCACCAGCTTGGAAAATAACAACTGCCTAGGAAGACCAGTTTGCGGCATCCGTATCACGTGGCCATACCAGCGCAACTGAGATCTCTCAATGCGGAGAAGTAGCGGCTCAATACCTAAAGACTCCCTTATTGTGCTGCTGTGCACTCTATCTAGTAGGGTAACACCCGCCACACCTCTCAGAAATCTCATTTCGGCCGCTTGTACCCGCGATCGCACTCTTTCGGTTATTACCCAAGCCTCATGACCATAGGTGAGAATGGGGACAAAGATAGATTTGAAGACGGAGAGCTTGGCTTTGTTACCCAGCTCACGTTTCGTTACCACGGATCGCCACAGTTCGCATCTGACACAGCTTGCTGCACCGATCCGAGCATCCAATTCTTTCTCCTGCCGTCCATCACTCGTGAATGCAATCCCGAGATACTTGAATTTCTCCACCTGTCTCAATGAGGCTTCCCTAACATGGAGAGCGCACTGAGCAGGCTATCTTGAAAGGACCAGAACCTCAGTTTTAGCCACATTGATCTTCATCCCAGCTTCTACACATTTGGCTGCAAACCGGTCTAGTGCATGCTGAAGGTTCGTGCGAGAAGACCCAAGGAGGACAAGGTCGTCAGCAAAGAGTAACCTCTCCACCAGGCAGTCACCCACCCAAACACGCTCATCGCCTCGGCTACCCCTGTCTATCCAGTCCATAAAGATAATGAAAGATTTTCAAAATCTGTTGTCGTCAATCGATGAATATGGTTCATGGCACGAAACATTCACAAATGTTGTCTAATTCTGTTCATTGGCACGTGCACAAATGGTACTTCAATTTTCCCGCAAAGCAATTTTCAATGGAGAGATATATTAAGTAATATATCAAACAAATCGTATGACGAGATAGAAGCGGAGATAAATTACTATTTTCGCCTATTGATAAATATGGTTCCGGGAATGAACCATTTTGAAAATGGTTGAAATCGAAACAATGGCACGTGCTCTAATGGTGCCCTTATGACAACCTCAAATGTTTTCAATGATAAGATATGGCATTTAATATATATAACAAATTGGGATGATGTGTCAAGAATGAATATAACGTTCAATCATTGATAATCGAAATTAATTCAAAGACACCTGGTTTAGTGGAACCATTATGGTTCATTGGAGCTTTCAATGGTAAAATATGGCATGTAATATATCAAAAGACTTGGAATGATGTATCATGAATGAATATAACGTAAAATTAATGATAGTCGAAATATGTTTCAAGGAACCTGGTTTACTGGAACCATTATGGTTCATTGGAATTTTCAGTGCTAAAATTTGGCATGTAATATATCAAACAACTTGAATGATGTGTCATGAATGAATATAACGTAAAATTAATGATAGTCGTAATTGGTTCAAAGGTACGTGGTTTAATGGATCATTATGGTCCATTAGAAATTTACAATATTAACATAGGGTGGTTTAAAATATGATTCCGCGAATAGTTTAGTTTAACCTTTCGGTATTTAGTTATGTCATTCCTTAATGGTTTATTCTCAAAGTAAAGATCTTCCAAAAATTTACATATGCTATTTTAGTTTGGAAACCTAAATAAACATATGCAACAGAAATTAAATGTGGCTTTTAACAAAATTTTACGAGCGGCTTTTAATCTGACTCCTAGACAATCTATGACGCTAGTTTGTAATCAACATAAACTAATGACTTGTAATTCTTTACTCAATTTTATTAATCTTAAAGAGCTTGAAAAAGTATTCACTAATAGCTCTCACGCAGCACAATTCATGCTTTCATGGCTTAACCAAACGGACACAGCAAGGAAATCGGCCTTCTTACTTCTCATCTCTCCTCGCATCGTTCCTTGTTGGAAATAAATGTATTTTCCTTTCAATACTCTCCACCTTTGGAATAGTATGTCAGGTGAACATCGTCAGAACATTATTGCCTGTGAGATCCGCAACTGTCGTGACCATCAGAGACATATTCATGACATCCTTCGGATGTGAATTCAACATCATAACAGGTGTTCACTTGTGAGAACTAACCAGCACTTGTTACAATTTTGACTGCCTAACTCGGAAACTTCTCGTTGGAATTCGATCAAATTTTAACGGTATACACAGTATTGTGAACCCTGTTATTCCTCCAAATTTCATTAATCTAGGCTTTACAGAATATGAGTTATTAACTTGTTGATATTGGTGGCAGCATTTTTATTTCTGTTCATATCTCAGTTATCATTCAAATTCGGACCCATATTCATATGAACTTTTTTGCTTAGAATAACCCATACTACCTCCCTTCCAACTTTGTACAGACCGTTCAGATACACCCTAATAAAAAATCGTTATACATTATAAAAAATTTTCTCATGAAGTCTCATTATATTTAAAATATTTAAGGGGAAAATCAAATTACATCACCTTATTTTTTTTTTTTTTTTGCAAATAACCTCAATGCAATTTATATTTTTTAGGTGTGGCAGGCGTTATTTGGTTTTTCTTCTGGTTAATACTGGTGTTTGACAGTCCCGCTAAACATCCATGGATTACAATAGAGGAGAAGATTTACATTGAGGACAGCATATCAGTGAACTTCGAAGAGGTTTGCCACTGTATTTTATAAATAGAATTTTTTAATAATTCGCTGCGTCTGCAGGTGCATCCTTATTTCATTTACTATACTTAAAATCGGCTTAGTTTCAACGTAGCTGACGAAGTGTTGTAAATAGGTGAACTATCATAAAGTACAGGGTTAGCAAGAAAAAGGTTTCCCGCTTCAGAGGGCTGTGGAATGCGTTCTATTGGTTCAAATGAGATAAAATTTGAACTACAAATAATTCATATGATGCGCTTGACATTTATTAAATAAACTTTTTTAGTTCAAATATCCCCCAATAGATGGCGCTCTAACACAAATAGTATTTCTTTGCATATATGGAAAATGTGAAACATCATGTGCGTTACAGCGCATACCTATTAGCATTATTCTTCGGATAAAAAGACGGCGGAATCTGCATGAGCATCAATTACAGGGTGCAGCAGGTACTAGAGAAGACGTGAGTATGACGTGATAGTCAATACGTCATACAATTTAACAATTCCGAAACGAGGCAGATAAACATGGCGGATCTAAAGATAACCCAGCAAATGAAGCGACTTGCTGTCATCGTCACCTTGGCTCGAGGACACTCCGACTCCGAGATTGCTGCATTCCTGAAAGTCGCCCGTTCGTTGGTGTTCAAAGTTCGGGGAGAACTGGAGGGTGCCAGTGGTGATGTGCCAATCGTTTCACAAAAGAAACGACATTATCGGCGCTCGGACAGTATCAAGGCGCCGGAATTCTTCCGTTCTGTCCAAGCTGCAATCGATGAGGACTCTGGGAAGTCCATAAGGGCACTCGGGAGGAAGTTGCAGGTTAATGAGGCGACCATTCGATGTGTGGTGCTTGAAGACCTCCGTTACAAGTCGTATGTGTTGCGGAGGGGACAGATGTCCGAGCCAGCCAAGAAGAATCGACTGGACAGGGCCAAACGCCTCCTCAACAAGCTGAATCAGGCGGAGGAACCAGGAATGCTGCGGTTCTTCTCCGATGAGAAAAACTTCGTGCAAGACAAGACGGTGAACCGCCAAAATGATCGATAGCTGTGTCAAATCTCCCAGGAAGTTCCAACCGTCATCCATAAGAAACTTCCAGCCGCAATGATGCTTCTGGGCGTCGTGAGCAGTGAAGGCGACATGATGCCTCCACATTTCTTCCGTCAAGGTCTCAGGGTCAGCGATGTGAATTACTGCTGTAGCACATGGTAGACCGTATGTATTTCAACAGGACTCTGCTCCAGTCATAAGGCTCACAGCATCCAAGCAAGGATGACCACAAATCTTCACGTTCACACCCCTCCCAACATGTCCCCCTCCCCCCAGCTCCCCTAATCTCAATCTTTTGGACTATTACTTCTGGGGCGTCGTTTAGAGGGAGTCCAACAAGCATCCACGCAACACGTTGAAGCTCTCAGGCCAGCTATTGTGGAGGCAATGGCAGAAATCCAGAAGACCCACCTTATTGCTGCCTCCTAGCGGTTCCGACAGCGTGTGGAGGCTGTCATTGCGGCGGACGGTGGTTTTATAATAACTGTAGTCCTTTGTACAAAAATGTAAATTGTATTAAAGGCTCTGTGGTATCTTAAGTGTCTGCTCCTTTTACCTGGGACGTCGTTTTGTTCTCAAATACTTGCCGCACCCTCCACGTCATGGCCACATTGCCTGAAAAAAATTGTGGTAAAATTGTTCTATGGTTCTGCGGTTAGAGCACATTGTTAAACATGAAAGGGACATATTGAGCAGTTGTAACGCTACTTTATTATGTTATTTCACGTTGAAAAAGCATATGAAATGGGTGTTTATGTGTATTACAGCAGCACCTATCGGCGGATTTTTTTGCTTAAACTTTTTATTAAATAAATCTCAAGCACATCATTTGAATTATCTGTAGTTCAAATTTTATCTCGTTTGGGCCAATAGAACGCATTCTACAGCCCTCTGAAGTAGAGAAACTTATTTCTTGCTAATTCTCTATATTAGTATAGTAAAGGTTACGAGTAGGTAAATTTCATAATTTCTTTATTTAAAAGTACCTTTTTATTATTGAATAAAGAGAAAAATAATAAAATAAAATCCTTTCGGGATACCACTCTTGCCCGAAAATGTCCAATCCTGAAATAGTGACGGAATATTTATATAAATAAGTCGACCCCTTAATGTAACACTTCCCTATAGAGAATCCCAATACATGCTATCTCATATTGTATAATAATAAAGATTTTCTTCCTTGAATAGAAATCGGAACGCCCTCCTTGGAAAGCAATCGCCAAGTCACTTCCCGTGTGGGCTATTATCGTAGCTCACTTTTGCCAAAACTGGGGGTTCTACACTCTGCTGACCGAACTTCCAACGTACTTGAGTAATGTTTTAAAGTATGACATGAAAAAGGTAATAAATAATTTATAGAAATATGGCCAAAAGCAATACTGCTCTTTAATTTCATTCCTTCCCACCTTCTTCACTTAGAATGCCTTCATCTCGGCTCTTCCATATCTTTTGTGTTGGGTCTTCAGCAGCATCGTTGGGACTTTGAGCGATTATCTCATTAAGAAAAATTATGTATCAGCCACTGTAACTAGAAAATTATTTAATAGCATTGGTGAGCACAAACAAAATTCATGCCTCATTAAGCACTGCTGAGCGATTGAATGTGCATGAAAGTCATTTATACAAGGAGATATCAGAAAGTAACGCCATTTAGTTTTTCAAAACAAAATTACAAAACATACAGGTAAACAACTAAAGGCAGTTTAAACTACACGTCTTTATCTGTTTTCCACTTAGGCACCTTGACGATTTAAGCGTTTATCCCAACGCTGCACCAGTTTTAGAATACCCCGCTCATAGAACTTCGTCGGCTGTGAATACAGCCAATAGCGAACGGCAGATTTGAGTTCCTCGTCAGAGTCTCAAACCTCTGACCACCCATAAATCTCCTCAAGGAACCAAAGAGGTGGTAGCCCGAGGGCGCTAAGTCCAGATTGTAGGTTGAGTGGTCCACAACCTCCCACCGAAACGGACCAGTTTTGCTTTGATGACATTGACCATATGCGTGCGTGCATTGTCATGAAGAAGTCGAACATCGTTTCCTCTTTCTGGTTGCTTATTCCGAATAGCACGACGCAGTTTAGTCAGAGTTTCACAATAGGTAGCGGCGTTGACAGATGACCCACAAGGCAGGAACTCTGCGATTAGGATGCCTTGCACATCCCAAAAATTGTAAGCACAATCTTCCCAGCTGATTGAGAAACTATGAATTTTTTGAAAACTGAAGAATGTGGATGTTTTCAGATGTAAAGTGCAAGACCCAGGAACACCAGAAACACATTTTCCTTCTGGTTGTATCGCTGCAGATGCTGCAGACTGCACGCCATTCTGTTGCCGTTCTGTTCTGATACCAGACTTGTTGGAAGACTTGCTGCGAACAGACTTTGCGGTATCCAAGCTTCTCATGCACCATATTCAAGGAAATGCGACGGTTTTCTCTGATTGTGTTGTTAATGTCCTCGAAAATGATTGGTGTTGCCGCTGGCGTAGGCCGCCCAGACCGCTGTTTACACCCATTACACACATTGGAACAATCAAGACAGTCGGCACCGTAAAGTTCTACCATTTTCCCATGAATTTCAGCGAGTTTCTTACCTTTTGCGAAAAGAAACCTCATAACAGCTCGCTTTTCTTCCATTGTAGACGAAGTAATAGTGGCGGTCACTTGTAAAACGACTGGTATCACGTAATACGCATGCGCAGGAACAATTTTTGTTATGCAATGCCTGTGCATGTAGTCAGCCTTCTTTTTGGCTGTTAACATTTACACAGCTACTATATATCCTCCGTTAAAAATAAATGGCGTTACTTTCTGATATCCCCTCGTAAAAAGTGATTAATGAAGTATCACTTAGCAATCATTTAAATTTACTTTTAAATATATTTTCTAAATTTCAAATATAAAAAATTTGATAATGATCCATTAGGTTTATTATCTCCGTCCATATTCCTTTTCGCTATCACCTTTACCAAATGCGATCGAGGTTTAGTGCTGGCTTTCCTCATCATCGGAATGGCATTGAACGGAGGAATCTACTCTGGATATAACTGCAATCATATAGACCTTGCTTCTAAATTTGCTGGTAAGTTACCTTAACATTCCATCTTCACATAAAAATATCAGTGACTGATCTAAACTATGCCAATATGCAAATATTATATAAAAATTTATAAAATTTCATTTACGTTCCCAGGCACTCTTTTAGGAATCAGCAACTGCGTTGCCACAATTCCAGGAATAATGGGGCCCTACGTCGCTGGTGCATTAACCAATGGACATGTAAGTAATTCTAAATACTTCCAAATATACACAAAGTGGACAAACCATAACCCACAACTCTCCCAATAGATTGGAGATTAACGTTGCATATAGGGTGTTTCAAAAGGTATAATCCAAACTTCACACACTTGTAGGAGGCATGAAGGTGAACAAATTCTGTTGATAATGAGAGGTCGGAATTCAAACATTGTCAAGTTAATGGGGGAGCAAATGATAAGCGATAAAGCATGCAAATGATGGCACAACACAAACAGGTTGCAGTTCTTTGGCAAGGGTTTCTTTTTTGGGGGCCACATGAAATGCCCGGAATCTTTGACCGCATACGGGAGTCCATGTTGCGCCGATACCATGCATGTGAGGCCATGGCTGGCTCACATTTTGAACATCTTTTGTAAAGCTTCAGTAGATTCGCAGTTCCATAATAAACGTGTGCACAGTGCATATTTACTCATGCTTTTCATGTGCACTCTAATTACTGTTCCCCCCTTGGCAATGGTTGAGTTCAGACCCCTCAGGTCTTAAGAAAATCTGTTCACCTTCATGCCTCCTACCTGTGTGTGAAGTTTGGATTATACCTTTTGAAACACCCTGTATAATCAACAGACTAACTTTTTCAAACCCGCTTATCCGTTAGAGTCGCGGGAGCAGCAGCCCTATGGAAGATCTCCAGCGCTCGCGATCTTCCATCATCAGGCACATGTCCTCAATAGTAATATCCAAGCGACTCGAACCAACACCACCTCTACTCAAAGTCTGAGCGCGAAAACGTCATACATTGTTACATCACCTACGGCAGGGACAATTTCGGGCTTATTATTGGTAGAAATATGATCAACAATACCCTACCGTAGGTGATGTAACAATATGATTTTTCCGTGAGCATGCTTTCTCTCTAGGCGGTATTGCCGTAACCAATGACGTATATTAAAGATAGACTCCGAATCCTATTGTTAACAGCGGCAAAAAGTGAAGCAAATTGAGCCATGATAGTTCTGGGCAGGAGTGAGCCGTGGAGTAATTAGCTGTCTGGCTGCTTTGTTTTTGAAGATTTTGGACCGGAGGAATTATTAATTCAAAACCATTATTCAAAGTTGTTCTGCGTACAACTATACAAACAGACAAGAAAAAGGATCAGGAATCATTTTCCACAAACATAAATCAAAAATACGTAACTAAAATGAAAATACGTTACTGAAAGACAATCGAAACGAAATTGAAATTGAAACCATGATCGAAAAATTGTTTATAAAATATAA
Source organism: Rhysida immarginata (assembly GCA_023313115.1). Lineage (NCBI taxonomy): Eukaryota > Metazoa > Arthropoda > Chilopoda > Scolopendromorpha > Scolopendridae > Rhysida > Rhysida immarginata. The sequence continues at coordinate 255,449 of JAHWFO010108226.1, forward strand.
TAAAATACTTCAAATACAAAGTCAAAGAAAAGATAAACTTATCAGTCCGTGATCGGCGTGTGAAAGAATTATTAATCAGCTGCTCTCGTGTTTAGCCATGTGTTTTGCATCATCTTCACTCACTTTCAGCCATGACAGTTCTGGGCATGGAGCTTCCCAATTTGCTTCAAGTTACAACAATAGGATTCGGAGTCTATCTTTAATATACATCATTGGCCGTAACCACCGAGAGAGAAGGCCTCTGCGATGAAACGTAATACATTGTTACATCATCCTAAATAGGGCATTGTTATTCGTATTTCTACCAATAATAAGCCATAAATTTGCCCTAACTATGATGATGTAACAATGTATTACTTTTCATCGCAGAGGCCTTCTCTCTCGGTGGTTACGGTATTGCTCGAACCCACATTCTCCATGTAGTCTAGACACCTGGTTCTAGGCAGACTCCTTTGTCTCTTAATCACCAACTTGGAAAATAGCCACTGCCTAGGAAAACCAGTTTACAGCAACTGAGACCTTTGAATGGAAAGAAGTAGCGGCTCAACACAATTTACTGCTGTGCATCCGACCGTAACCATCGAGAGAAAAGGCCTCTGTGATGAAACGGAATACACTGTTGCATCATAATATTTAGGGCATTGTTATTCGTATTTGTACCAATAATAAAACCATAAATTTGCCCTAACTATGGTGATGTAACAATGTATTACTTTTTATCGCAGAGGTCTTCTGTCTCGGTGGTTATGATCTGACACACTTTTCAGGAGTCTAATTTCGGCCATTATCCAAGACTCATGGCCAAAGGTGAGAATGGGGACAAGGATAGATTTGAAAACAGAGCTTGACTTTCTTTCCTAGCTCACGTTTCATTATCACAGATCGCCACAGTTACGCCTGACATAGCTTGCTGCACCGATTCGAGCATCCAATCATTCGTGAATGCAGTCCCGAGAACTTCTCTACCTGTCTCAATAGGGCTCCCCTAATTGAAGAGCGAACTTGAGTCTTAGCCATAATCGGGTCTTTACAGTCCATGGAGGAGGAATTAGGAGAAATGACGCTCCCGGGAATATTCTGGAATCCATCTGTCTTATTCATTCCATTATCGGGTCCGTTCTCTGCAAACCATTTTGCTCCTTAATTGTTTCATTTCGTCCAACTGACAAGGATGTTCTTGGATTGGAGGTCGGTGCTCCTCTATAGAGATCCTCTTTTATGTTTCTGTCCCAGGCAAAGTAAATACTAGTTCTAGCGCTCTTAATTTATTTTGAAAAAAAGTACTAAAAAGTTGAAATTTCTAACAATACACATTTTTTAAAAACGCTTTCTTAGGGACCTCTACAAGACCCGGTTGTCCATTAGAAAATCGCTGATGCAACATTGGGACAATGCTCTTAATCCTCAAGCGGCTTTCACCAACACCTCCTAAAGAGAAAGCCTGTGCACGGAAACGTCATACATTGTTACATCATGTTGGAGGGAAAAATTGTTGGCCGGACCCCGATGATCATGTGACTTTTGAGTGCCCTGAACTGTCTCTCGTTGGCCTCGCGGTAGGGACAATTTCGGGCTTATTCGTAGATATATGATCAACAATACCAACACCTCCTAGAAAGAAAGCCTCTGCACTGAAAATTCATACATTGTTACATGGTCATAAGAAGTCATAATTTAGGGCTTATTATTGGTAGAAATACGATTAACAATGCCTTTTTATGATGTAACTATGTATAAATTTTCAGTGCATAGGCTTTCTTTTTAGGTGGTGTTGACAATACTCTACCGTAGGTGATGTAACAATGTTTGACGTTTTCGCGCTCAGGCTTTGAGTAGAGGTGGTGTTGATTCAATGCTCTTAATAGGAGTACTACTGTCTTCATTACCTTACATATGATCATACCTAGCCCTATCACAAGTCATTCTACTAGCAGCACTGCTAATAAAGTTAGGGGCTGCTCCCCTCTACTTCTGACTACCATCAATCATAGATAATTCCAATTGAACCAACTGCTTGATCTTAGTACCTGACAAAAAAAATCGCACCTTTATTTTTAATTTTAAGTCTAACAAAATATTAATAGGTTCCGCCCTTCTATCAGCCTTTATTGGTGCCATAGGAGGACACAATCAAACAGGACTACGACAATTAATAACATATTCATCTATCGGACATAGAGGATAAATGAAGGACTCGGTGCAATAAGGACCTAACCCACAGAAAGAAGTCTTTCAGAAAAGTGATGTTATATTGCTTAAAAATCTGTAAATCTGTATGGTTGATGTTTTGGTTTACTATGATTGCCGTTTACTTGTGCAATTCTTACTAAAACATATTGTAAATGGATTTCACAAGCAGTAATTATTACATTTAGTAAGAATTTCTTCCTGTGGGTTAAGTCCTTATTGCCCCGAGCCCTTCAAATATCCAAACGGGATGGCCTATTTACCAAAAGTATTATAATATTATAATCTATTTCGTTAACTAGTTTGCCAGCAACCCTTACATTAATTTTATGAATTTTTATCTTTTCTTAAGTCAACGCAAGAACAGTGGTCGAAAGTTTTCTACATTTCTTCAGCACTTGGTTTGTTTGCCACGATTTTCTACGGCATCTTCGGAAGTGGTGAAGAACAACCATGGAATAAAGTAAAAGAAGACAGAGCCTGGTTGACGAACAGAAAAAATAGCAAAGATGATGCCATCTGGACCAGCTATCAAACAATTTGATAAATGTTACCAATTCAATGTGGTGGATGTTAAATTTAATTTATACTTTTGTAACAAATTTTACTCGTACTCTTAAATCTTTTTAAATTAAATTATTGCTTTATTCTATCTTAGGAAATTTATTCATAGAAAATATAACAAATGATAGAATTTTCTTTTTAATAAAATTCGTTACCATTGATATTTTCTAAGAAAAATGGCCCACCTATATGACATCAATCGTATGGTTTCCTCATACAAACGAGCACTTGAATAAAAACTCTTTCCAATAACTTCAAATTGCTAAGACCATATCTTGAAAAATGACATTCAACGCTAAAATTGTATTGATAGTGGTGAACCTCATTTACTTCCCATAGACATTGTCCAATTAGGAGAAAATTAATGTTCACATAACCATGTACAGCTTTTCTTGGAGCCACATGTGAAATACTTGGCCATTTCAATTAAATCCTGGTATTATTTCATTGTACAAAATCCTACGTTCTTTGTGGCCATTTTCACCTTGATAATAGGCGACCGATTTTGCATAGCTGGTGGATGAGGACTGCGGGAAGTGATCATGGACTCACGTCCAGAATGCACGCGCGGACTGGGATCTGTCGAATGGATCGATGTGTTCGAAGAAGATTTTTCTGGAGTCTTTGTTTCTTTTTTATTATTTCCACAATTCCTCTGATAAAGTGCTGCTGTAATGTAATTCCTCAAGCACTCCGACCGCTGTATTAATGGCTCGTCGCGTAACGTCGACTGGAGGAAAGGTTTCGAAAGCGTCGAAAACTTGACATACCTCAACAGCTCTCCGACAGTGTCCACTCTGTTGAGACAGTCGTGCTTGAACCATGCCACGATAGCCGTCAACAGTTTGTTATGGAACCGCAGATTGAATCCAGGATATCTCAAGATCGATCGAAATCGACTCAGACTAAAAGTGGCTATCTCCGGCCGTTCCAAAAAGCGCTCCAAATCGTCACTGACGAATCGGACCACTTGTATACTCAAATCAGTCAATCCATACTGATCCGCAATGTCCCAGACGAACACGTAATTGGATTCCGAGAGATAGTGTATTAAGCAGTATGCCAGTTGCTTGCTAAATTCTTCCAATTCCAGAAACCTCGAAGTCACCAGCAAATCCCTGATTTCATGTTCGTCAAGGGGGATCTCAACTTGACCCGTGTAGATGAAGTGCAGAATGTTGAGCAGGGCTTTCTCCTTGATGTTGCTCGGCAAATGTATCTTCCACCTACCATCATAGGGATTCCTATTGCTTTTCGTAATAACGCCTTTAAAATAAGGAGATCCAGAAGACAAGACGAGGCTGTGAGCCTTGGTTTCTTTCCCGTTGCCAAATTCAATAATGGTGTCAACGAGACAATTCATGCGTCGAAAGTTCTCCATTCCACGAAGCAAACGGTATATATATTCCTGATTCTGTGCCTCGTCTTGCTTTTGTGTTGACTTGTTGTATTTAGATGTGGACATCTATAAAGTTATTT
>JAHWFO010108226.1:286514-323406 GCA_023313115.1 Rhysida immarginata
CATTTTTATTTTGCTTATACAGTATAATCCGCAATACAAAATCTAGGGGACGAGACGTTTTGTAATATTCCAAATTTTTACTACCTGAAGAGTGAAATTTACTGCATGTAAATTTTATAAAGTAATTTAATTTGGCAAGCTTATATCATAAATACAAATTTTATAGCGAATTACTTACAATAATACATGTATCAAGAAGAATTGACTGCTCCTGCCTACTTATCAATTTCTTAATTATAAAATAACAACAGACTGTTTGCCCGTGATCATTGTGATTCTTCATGTGTACTAACCATCTGTCATGAGGACTATCTACCCGATGCTCGGGGTCTTTGAGCACAAAGACCACAAGGTTTAACAGCATTGACTGAAATATCTTAATAAATATTTCACAGAATTGTATTTTTCAAAAATTTCTATTAAAAATTGTTTCGCATTACCTGAAATTTACATAAAAGCATTTCTTATTAAGCGGATTATACTGTATTATACTGAATAATGATACCATGTAGCTTTACTTACCATACATAGAATCCATAATAATTCATAAGAAATTAAATAATATTAATAAATATAAATCCTCAAAATGTAAAGTGGATTCGACACATTCTTGTATCATTTAACAAATTTAAAAGAAAAGCAGTATAATACTTATTACATAATACGGATGCCTTGTGATTACGTACATTTCATTACATAACTAAAGCCGATACACTGGTATAAATTGGTAATAAATATAGCTGATGATAAATAATGTAAGAAAATCATTGTACAATGGTGTGAAATATAATATTCATGGTTTCCAAGGGGGCTTATCCACTTTTGAAGAAGGAACACTTCTCACACTTCGACATGAAAAAGCACTGGCAGGTCGCATTGGCTCATCATGATTTAGCATTCTCACTTGAGCGGAAAAAGGTCTCCGAGGTTGTTTTCGTAAAAAACGTGTAGGTGTGAAATGAGGTTCATAATTTATTGGAGCTTCATAATTATGTATAACAGAGCTCCCAACTGGTCTCTGACAAAACATTCTACCTGTCGTTGAAGAAGTATCACAGTCCATTTTTCCGAACAAAGTTTCATCAATGTACATGGGTTTGAAATGGGTGAAAAGACTCGATTTTATAGATGGTTGTCGACTGCTATCGATTTCACTAGCTTCATTGGAAAATTTGCAAGTATTCCTTATCACACGATTAAGCATATCATGTACATCTATAGGTTGTTTAGTAATCCATGGGGGATTGTAATTAATATTACATACAGGAATTGAAGAAGTTTCGACATCTTCATTTGCTGTAGAGCACTTGAATTTTATTGTTGTTTTGTGTTTGAAATTATACGTAGGTGCAGGAGAGCCTTTCAATACAAAATTATCCGACAGCTTCATTTCTCTTATCTATAAAGAGAAAATAAATGTGTATACATGTGAAAATATAAGCAACCCTGAAGTGGATTTCACAACAATACATGTTAAACATCCATAATATGAAATAATTGAAGCAACATGCAACTTATCTAATAAATTCTATAATCATAACTGGAATTGTAAGTAGAACTGTTAAGATAACTACAAGTACGCACTTCAATATTTGAACATGCACAAGGTGATGCTACTAAAGTAATTTGCTAGGTATCGTAATTTTTTTTTGGCAATTTTATTGGATATTACCATTTGGCCTGATACAGTTACTGAACTACTTTTTTTTTTATTTAATTTTTAATTTATTTACCAGTTGGATGGTTGAAGTGATGTCATGTGATGTCATGTCGAATTCACGTGCTAAACATTGAGTGTAAGGAATACCAAGATAATGGCATGTCATATAACAATCGATTTGTCAAAAAGGAATACATTGTTACTTTCTGTTTATCTTTAAAGCATTACTGACATCGGCACATGCACGTGAAATCGCTTTGTTGACGCACAATTGCTCGAGTGCTCATAATCTATAATCTTATTATTAAATAACGGAAGAATGGAGCTAATTATTGGTTTTATAATGTCAGTCGGTCTCCTTCATAATTTCTACATTTTTTGAGGTAAAAGGTTGAAATTCGGAATGGAGCTTCCTATGGACAGGTCCATCTACACTATTTAGTTTGGTTTTGATTGGTACATAGGGGTCAGAATTACGGGGGTGGGGTTCAGAGAGGACAACATATCTATGTAAAGACGTGAAATTCAGTATACAGATACCGTTATGCAAGATCTACTGTACATTACCAGCAAGCCAAATTTGGGTGACTGTGTTCGTGCAGCGCAGCCTGGCTGGTTCCCCCGCTCCCCACTACCTCAACCTGAAGAGGTCCACCTTCCACTCCAAAGTGACGTACTCTGCTCTCGCACCGGAGTCAGTAGCACGAGCAGTGACAACCTTGTTTAATACCGATAGCATTTATCATTTAAATAAATAAATATAGACTGGAGATGACCTCCAAACATGATGTATTAATTTTTTTTTTCCCCTCTCGAAAAATGGAACGAAAAATTCTGCACCTGGGTTCGAACCAGGAACCTCGACTATCATGGCCGATGCCTCTACCAGTTGGGCTATCGTAGAATTTCGAACCCAGGTCGCATCGTGTTTGGAGGTCATATCCAGTCTATATTTATTTATTTACTTGTGAGTTCATCAAACTTTCTGATGGTTTAGATAGGAGAAATTCTCGATCTGTGAGCTGGGTGCCCGCCTCCCATTGGGCTTTCAACCTTTGACAACTTGATTGTCTTTAAGACACCTTGTGACAGTATGGTTGCCCGGATGTCTGCGATAGCCCAACTGGTAGAGGCATCGGCCATCATAGTCGAGGTTCCTGATTCGAACCTAGGTCGCAGAATTCTTCCGTCCATTTTTTGAGAGAAAAATTAATACAGCATTTATCATGTTTTTCATCAAAAAGTATCGAGGAAATGAATAAATACTGGTAGTTCAATTAGCTTTTGGGGTATCGTCATTTTGTTATGTCTGTGTTTTATTTTTTTATTTTTTAAAATTTTTTTTACAGAAGAAATTCAGTGCAAAATAATTTTGAATTATGTTTAATGCTGTATCGTAGGTAAACATAACCCAAGAAAAGTAAATGTTCTCAAATTGTAAATAACAAAAAAAAAAAAAAAAAAAATCAAACAAACTGTAAAGTCATTTTTTTGTTTACAAAAAACAAAACAAAACAAAGAGAAAAATAATGTAACTGAGCAAATTTGGCTCGTGGTATGCATTGCCACGCCATTCAGCTTAGTTTGAGGTTCAATTTACGGTGTTGCTTGCGATTTGCGACTCCAAGTGTCTTATATCGCTTTAAACGCCTGAATTTCGTCTACATTGTAATGTAGTTTTTTTGAAGGAGATAATTTACACCCTGTATAGCGTTATTAATTTTTTCTAAAAAGGAAGGATACTGAAGTTACAGTATGAGCAGTTGGGGCAAATGGCCTTGGGTCCTTTCCGGACCTCACCCCTCGTCCCAAAGCCCTTGCATAAAGGGGGGGGGGCATAAGACTATACAGAATACAGCACGGCTCATCCCGTATTCATCGTTTACTTTCAGTTATCCACACAGTTCGACTGTATTTATAAATATCTATAAATAAACTTTGTTTCACGTTATAATAAATGACATGACACACTTTGATATCCAATTCACATAATCGCTAGGAATTTTTGCACAATTTTCTAATTTCCAGCAAGATTTTCCAAATACTATCGGCTAAATTTGGGTTGGTCAGCTATTGTAAAAGGACACTAAAGCGAAACTTAGCCCATATTCGCTCGCAAGCCATGCAAGATCCTCAGTGGCAAAGATTCAATCAAACTAATAAAAGTGCAATAATCATAATTATATATGGAAAAAATATAATGCACTTACATCATACACTACGAAGCCAAATACTGTGCCATCTTCCTATTATTATTTAAAAGAGCTCGTTGTCCTGGCAACTGGGAAAACGGTCAGTCAATCAGCTGTTCACTTCTCGCGATCGTTGCTTCGACATAAGATCGATCTCTTCCATTAGAGCGATCATAAAATCGAATATATAACACTTAATACATCATTTTTAAAGTAATATCTGAGCAATTGTTTTATAGCTAAAGATAATATCACGACGAAAAGTGAAAGGTAATACCATGGATGAAGAATAACATCCACGGTGATACACAATGAATAATATTTCGTCACCAGGGGTACCGTTATCCGAACGTTTAAAAAATCTCTAAGTAATCTAGCGAATATAAGAGCTTTGAGGCCGTTTTATCGTCAGAGGAGAGAAGTGAGTTCTGTTTACTATTATTAAGTATTTTTTAACATACATATTTAAACAAGTAAATATTGAAATGCGTATACATGTATTCTTTGTGCATTATACCATGTATCAAATGAAAATTTCTAAGACCCGGAACACAAAACTCCCATTCCAAATGCTTAAGACATTCGACGATGATCATGTTGTTATTTTAATAAAGTTTATTGTTGAGAGCAATTAATTTATTTTGAATTATTATTATTATTCGTCTAATATTTCATAATAATAAAATATCAATTATCATAAGATCATATATTTTATTTTATTCAAAGTAAGAGCCATATCATGTTAAGTGTAAAAAATACCTAACGCAGAGACCCAAATGAAAATATCCTGACATTCGTTTATAATAATAATACTAAAATTACAAACAATAATAATTCAGCCCTGTAATTATAATTTCATTGATATGAGCTATAATTTAAACAAATCGAAATATTTTCAATGTTTACTTAAGAAATTGAGAATGCATCCACCCACATGTTATGTTGAAAATGATCATGACAAAAAAGGACACTTCATCATAAAAATCAGTTAAAGCATATAAGAACTTGAGATCTATCTAATAATAAAGTTGCTTGTATTATAAGGCTGAGAGCTGGAGCATACGCTCACAAGTTCTCGTGATGCAGACTGCATCATGTAATCAAGGATGTTTGGTGCTTCGCTCAAGCAGGTGAAAAGCATGCAATGAGTAGGGATGGTTGAAAGGAAATTTTTAAATTTCCCCAAATGTTCTTTTTCTGGAAATTCAAACGAACATGTATTGCATTGATAACAATTCTAGTAAAAATGCACAATTATACAGTAGAAAAAAACTATAAAAGGAGATGATAGTATTAATTATAGTGAACCTTTAGTCAAAAAATATTTTTTGATATTTCATACATCTAAGTCTAAAAACACTAGTCCGCATGGAGAAAATTTAATATTTACCTTTATTTATTAATAAACAGCATTTTTAGACAAAAAATTATAGCCCATGGAGGCTACCATCTTTCCCCGAATTCGCAAAGAAACACTGGAATTATGTGACGTCAGGTATGGCCTGCGCAAAACAAGGCCAACTATAGATGAGAACTCGCAGCTGTAGCAGGCGATCCAGCTTTAACGAGGTTGAACAGAGGCAGCGTTAGGGAGAAATGGAAGTCACACCAGTGAAACCGTTTGCATTCTAGTTTTTATGTTGCCTTTAGTTTTACAGTAACCATATTCAACGTTCAATGAATTATAAATATTAAGAATTAGGGTTTCCCCCCCCCTCTGTTTTTGTAAAAATTAATTAATATCGCGTATTGGGTAAAGGTTAACAGTAATCTATTTTATCATTCGCGTGTTAAGCCTAATGCGATCAAGTTTGGCGATGTATTTTAACCTCGTTCCTTTTATTGTAATGTAGATAAGAAATACTGACATTTCATTTTGAATTTTAAACTTACTTCAAATCGGTCTTTGTGTTTCTGGAGCTGTTTGGATAGTATTCTCCTTGGTGTTTGTTCAGGTTGCCGATGGAAGAAAACCGCCGGTATCGCGGCCGGCTTCAGGAGACGAGGACAGCGGCCTACTTCGCTTCTTGCTGCCCTTAACAATTCTCCCTTGAAATCTCTCTCGTAACAGGATTCAGTAAAATGATCCGAACACATCCTGACTATTTCCCTGTTAATATTATGCAATCATTGCTTCAACACTTGTTGATTTTTTAGCTGCAACTGATGCCAGCTGCAACTGCCATAAGCAATGCAGTAAACCACGTTATTTCTTAAAGCTGGATCGCCTGTTGCAGCTGCGTGTTCTCATCTACAGTTGGCCTTGTTTTGCGCGGCCATACCTGACGTCACATAATTCCCGTGTTCCTTTGCGCATTCGGGGAAAGATGGCGGCCTCCATGGGCTATAATTTTTCGTCTAAAAATGTTGTTTATTAATAAATAAAGGTAAATATTGAATTTTTTCCACGTAGACTAGTATTTTTAGACTTAGATGTATAAAATATCAAAAAATTTTTTTTGACTAAAGGTTCACTTTAAAGTATAACTATGATAAATGAACACAATTGAAAATAAAAAGGTATATGGATAATAGTAACTAAGTATAAAGAAAGACTCTTTCGCCACAATTTTCCCTGTTAATTTTGTTGTGGTAATGTATTACATTGTTGCTGACAAAAAAAAAAAAACACCGTGGTAAGCAAAACCGTGATAAATGAATAATTGAAACAATGAGAAAAATAGGGTTTTATCCAAAGACCTTCAAGCTACCTTGCTTAACCAGACCCTGCTCACTGGGCCTAGCTTCAGGAGCTTCTTTTGCTTCTTTATGACATTAAGCATTACTAGCTATGCTGCCATCTCTTGCGGGTTGCTGTTACTATCGCGATCGTTTGCCGACCTGTGATAACACAAATCAGTCCGTGAAAAACATGGCAAGGGTCACAATCAAGGGTACCGTTATAACCTCGATCAGTGATACATGATGCCATGATAAACAAGGACAGATATATTACACTATTTTAATGAAATGCCAGTAATCTCCACTGCTTCACACTTCTTTTACATTGTCAACAAGTGACAATCTCACAAGCAAACTTTCCCTGATATAAATGAGACATATGGCAATGGATAGAGCAGCGTTGATGATTAATACCTGAAAATCCTAACAGCAGAAAGCATCTGTGTTGAGTGCTAGACTAATGTGAAATTAACCCTCCATCCATAGAATGTTCTTGCATTGAAATTACTTTGAAATCGTATTTGTCAGGTTTTTGAGGAATAAACATTTTAAAAGGCACCAAACATGAAAAAAAAGATATGACGGAAACCACAAGGCAGTGTTGCCTCTGACACTGATGGAGACATGTACTTAGAGAAATCACAATGCACGGAAGACAACTCGACAGATGACTTATCTAACGTGACCAATCACCAGATACCTAATGTTCAGAAGGGTACTAGAATAGGGAAACTCCTCAATTACTAACAAGCATGGAAGTGTCGTTTTCGAGGGATTGAGGGTTAACATTATCTTTCTTTCTACGTCTTTAAGAAGAACTGATATAATTCGCATGCACTGTCATGATAACTTCATTTTTCGCCGCTAAGATTTTCAGATATTAATACATCAACGCTGCACTATCAATTGCCAAATGTCTCATTCAGATGCCCAATTCGTATCAAAGAAGGTTTACTTTGTCAGAAAATTTTTATTTTCGGAGAATTAGTTTCAATTGATTAATAAATGGAGAACTAAAGCAATAAGGCCAAACTTATTGGTGATTCCTGACCAGCAAAGGAACAAAAAATCTCATAAGAACATTCATTCAGGAATGGATGGTTCATCTTTGATAGAGCAATTGTTGTGGCAGTAATTGTGTCAACATTACAAAAGATGTTCGAAATGGCTGCCCTCCATGTTCGCCTTTTCCATCAAAGGACCCATTTACTCACAAACGCCGAAAGTTGATTACATACGTGTTGTGATTTGGATGGTGCTATCTGTCGGGATACTTTTCTTGATTCATCCGCAAGGTCTCTCGGCCATTCCCATAAACTTCTCCGTATGTGAAGTCATTCTCAGCTTGTTCTTGATATGAATACCGGGCCGTTGTAATAGTGGACATGACATAGCAACCTCAAGGGATCTATTAATACCCACTTCATCGGCTATATGAGATTTAAGTCCTTTCCTTACCGGTAACTGTTAACTGTCCGTCTAAGGCCTTATTACATTATAATGGCGCATTTAATGATAAGCCTTCAGATGACCCAAGCTGAGGCATTGGTGTGTTAGTAGCCTATAAATGTAATCAAATTTAGGATTATTAATTCCATCTGCTAAAATGAGTCATGTTTCATAATATCATACATGTCTGACTACGAAAAAAGAAGTTTCAAGGTTTAATTTTCAAATTAAGTTTCGAGGATTACGAAAGTACCCATAAAGAAAAAGAAAAAAACACAAAAGAAAAGCCAAAAAATCAAGCCCATAAAAAAAAAAAAAGAAAACGATTAGTTTTTTTTTTTTTTACTAAATCAACAGACGATTTAAAATAGGATGGAGCACTTTCGGGCCGGAAAAAAAAGTCTTAATCCCTATGCCTGAAATCAGAATGTACTACCAGTCCTCACTTATGGATACGAAAGACCAAGACCATTCAGTGACTGCAAGTATTCAACAAAGCGTGGTACAATGTATATGCTAAGTACCTTACCGTGGCAGTAAATGTATGCAAACCCGATGGTATTGTTATTCATTGAAAATGAAATTGTTCGTCTATCAATTTATTTTATTTGATAAATACTCCACTTGAGCAATAAATAAACAAAAATTTACAGTATAATCACAGTTAACTGAAGGTATAAACACAGAGATGTGCCCACGAGGGTCGGAGTGGGTTATACCCGACCTACAAAAAAACCTGCCAATCCACTCTCGTAAGTGACCCACTGGCTTGGAGCGTTAGTTGCGTATCGATCGATAGTTTTTTTTTCATCATCAAATTAGGTTTCGTCATTTTTAATATAGATGCGGTAGAAGCAACGTGTGTTAGTAAAAGACCACAACAACACCCTTGCAATAGATGGAGCAATGATATCAGAAAAATAACATGATATCAGAGAACAATGGAAACTTCTGGAGGGGATCTACATGATAGTGTGCTCAAACTGTCCATTTTCAACATGTAAGCACCATGTGCATTGTATAAAAAGAAATTAAATCTTATACTTGTATAAGCAGAAGTAATGAAAAATAAAATTTTATCTTTTTTTATAAAACAATTTTTTAAATAAACAGAAAAATAATTGTTTACATAAATAGAAACAGAGGAGGAAAGAACTTGGAGGGAAAAAAATAAAAAAAATTAAAAAAAAACAAAAAATATGGCTGATGTTCTGGACCTCCTGAGTCTTTATTTTGATACCTTAATTACTTTTAGCTTTTACAGAGGATAATCTATGTCCGAAATATCAGCTGTGTTCCAGAGGGTTTTCCCCACCAGTCCGTTTCCATCTCGAGTTCTCCAGGGTAAGTTTGTCTTGTTTTCTTTTTGTTTCTTCAATTTCATGTACACTACGTGGAAAAGAGCATTCGAACACATGACAAAACATGCAGTTTTGTTTGCAATTCAAATTAGATGCATGTGCATGACGTTATATGCTCTCTTATATAGGGATTGGATAAAATAATATGAACACGTTTGATTTTAGACATTTTCTAGAAAATCTACAGAAATATACTTGACGAATTATCTTGAAATTTGAGGGGTATAAGAGCATGTAGCATCTCATATTTCAGCAAAGGTTTTGTCCCAAAGGCAAATAGGGGATCAGCAACAAATTGAACAACAAAAATAAATAATGTTTGGGATCACCCTGTAAAAAATAATGCTTGAAATGCGTTGTAGCTGTAGCATATACTTATGAGGCTTCCTTAACTTATCTGTGTTCATTTGATTGAGAATAGCATGTAGATTCATTGAGATATAAAGATTTCTTTAGTAAGTTTTTTGTTTATAACATGCAGGATTTGCAACCCAATGCAATGCCATTTTCAGGAAACTTGACAAACTACAGTAGAGACAACTCCGTGCAGTCAGGATATAAAAATAGTAAATATTTGACGAAAGATGAGCAATTTTAATAAATAAAGTTTAACTGTGTATGCGCAAGCATTACCAAAATGTCTTTTGCATAATTTTTTAGCCAAATGTATAGAGCTACTCTTTTAAAAAGTCCAAGCAGATATCGTGAAAATGCAGAAAGATATCATTGATAGGAGTTGAATTTCAGTTGCTCTCAAAAATAAACAAAATAAGGGGTTTTCTTTAAATTTTTATTTTTGGACCAGGACACCAGTATCGATTCTCTCCTTACGCTGATATGAAGTCAATATAGCTTCAAATCAGCATAAGGAGAAGTTGAAACAGGTATCCGGTTCGAAAATAAAAATTTGGAGAAAACCCCTTATTATTTTGTTTATTTTTGAGAGCAACTGAAATTCAACTCATTCTATCAACGATATCTTTCTGAATTTTCACGCTATTTGCTTGGGCTTTTTATAAAATAGCTCTAAAAGGTCGTGCCAAAATGAAAAGGTAGGTAGAGGGTGAAATTCTGAGCAAAAAAAGCCTAGTCGCGTTTTTCGATCTGAGGCTCCATTAAAAAGTTATAGCACTTTAAAGTTCGGTATCAGTAAGGAATATCGGTATCGGCCAGGGTGATTCTAAAAGGTCGTGCCAAAATGTAAAGGCAGGTAGAGGGTGAAATTCTGAGCAAAAAAGTCTAGTCGCATTTTTCGATCTGAGGCTCCATTAAAAAGTATAGCGCTTTAAAGTTTCGTGATGTCACTTCCGGAAATCTGTCTTGGTATTCCTTACCGATACCGAACTTTAAAGCGCTATAAACTTTTAACGAAGCCTCAGATCGAAAAACGTGACAAGACGTTTTTGCTCAGAATTTCACCGTCTACCTGCCTTTTCATTTTGGCACGACCTTTCAGAATCACCCTGGCCGATACCGATACCGATATTCCTTACCGATACTGAACTTTAAAGCGCTATAATTTTTAAATGGAGCCTCAGATCGAAAAACGCGACTAGACTTTTTTGCTCAGAATTTCACTCTCTACCCAAGGTGATCTAGAACAAGGTGGGGGTCAGTTTGCCAGAAGTGGTAAAAATTGCCTTACTGCGCAAACGTATTTTGACGTCACTGGATGACATCGAAACCAATACCCACTAAATCGAAACCTCAACAGAAACCAAAACATGGTGGCAATGAAAGCAATCGTGCATTAGCAACACTTGACAACTCGTTCATTTCCTTCACAATTCTCATCCTTTATACTAAATATGTTAATTAAATAATAATGCCATTATAAGGAGGGGCTTACGTAATTAATAATTATTGTAAAATGTACTTACGTATTATCTTTTTAATGTGAACACAGGGTTAATGTTAACTATCCTCACATTGCGCGATGACTGATCATGCGACCAAGGTAAGTGAAATTTATTGTGACTAAATAGAAAAAGGGGTATATATCAGTTCGTTAGAAGAGGGGGTGTCTTTAAAATATAAAATCATTTACCTTGGTCTCATGATCAGTCATTGTGCGATGTGTGGATAGTTAACATTAAGCGAACACAGAGACAAGGACGATAACGTGTTTCTCGTTTTCATTAGGCCTAGTTAAGATTTCGAAATTGATTCGTTGGAACCGTTGGCAATTAGGAGACAGAGATAATAGCTTCGATATTATTTCATAATAACTTTATTTATGCAGGCATTAGAAAATAGTAAGTTTACAAATAAATGTTTCTTCAGAAATACAACATAAGAGTTTTGTTTTTTACGTGAAAGTGTTTTCTTTTGTGACCAGAATAATGGCTACTGCACACTACCGGAAGTATAGCTATAAGCCATCCAGCGACGTCAAATACGCATGTGCGTTAAGAACTTCTGACAAACTGGACTTACCTGTTATTCTAGATTACCTTGCCCTCTATCTGCCTTTTCATTTTGGCATGACCTTTTAGAATCACCCTGTATACTGATTGCAGGGTGTTGTCTCTACTGTAGTTTGTGTTATCCTCTTAATCTTTATGCTGTCCTTTTTTTTTGTTTAGATGGAAGACTTTTTTTGTGAGGCATGCTTTCGAAATGGCCTTCATAAAAGAAAGCATTTATATCAAATCAATTTTGAAGAAGCCATCTTTTTATGTGAAAATAAAGAGGTAGAAAATTTTTGTTACAGTATAACTCGGATAATACGAAAACCCATTTAATACGAAATTATTTTTGGTCCCAGTCCTGTTTGTTTACTTTCCTTGAAAAATTACCCTCTTAATATGAACTGGTTTTTTTTTTTCGAAAAACCCGGTTAATACGAAAAAAAATTTGCAAAATAAATGAAAATTTCTTACTAAAGAACGATTTTAACAGTCAACTATGACTGGATAAACAGTATAGAGTAGCAAATATCCCACAAGCTACACTTTTGCAAATATGAGACGCCATTTTTGAGCCTGAAACATGCAAGAGAGAAGCTAAAGGTAAAGGAAGCTTTGGATACAATAAAAACTTACTTAATGACGAAAGAAGATATCAGTGACAATGATTTCAATGCTTTCTTTTCTTTGAATGAAAAAATTGATAAGCGTTTGCAGAAACGATTTAAGCAGTCGCAAATAGAGAACTATTTTCATAAATTGTAATTTTTGGATGAATAAATATAGTTTATTCATGTTTATTCATGTTTGGATGTAAAAGCAGTTTATTTACAGTAAATATTCATGACTTATGACTTGTTTCTATTGTTCCAAAAAATTTGTTGGACCCCAATGAGTTCGTATTATCAGGGTTACACTGTATTTTAAAGATCCATCTAGTTCATTGAGCCAGAATTACCATATTCATTCTACTATAATGCGCATCTTGTATAATGCAATTCCACTTTCAGAGCCCAAAAAAACAGTAAACATTTTATCCTCTTGTATAATGCGGTCCCCATTTTTGAATTGTCGCGAGAAATAAAATATGCAAGAACATACAGAAAAAGAAAAAAGAAAGGAAAAAAAAAAAACCCTTTTATTTTACTATTACTATTACCAATGAAGACTAATCAATCATCACAGTCGAATACGGTGGTATTGCCCAGTGGCTTAAGAATACTGTTTGCATGTACAATTTTTATGATACGACTCACCATATCGTGTCTGTTTGTAAGCCAGAATACTTTTAATGGGAAAAAAAATCTTAATTCAGTAAATTGAATTTTGATGGTTTATATAATTTTGAACTAGGGTGGCCAGGTGATCCCACTGAAAAAAAAACCGCACAGATAGAGGACAAAACCAGACAAACTGAGTTTCTGATCATTAATGACACGACATAGGTCATCTTTAATGGGCTTGGAGTCTTCAAAAGGGTTTTTCATAAAAGTCTAAAACATTGTCCTTCTGGAAGGGTAAAATACTAAATACGAACAAGCGCTGTTGTTTTGTAGGAAATTTCCCGATTTGCGGGATGTCATGCGGGAAAGAGCGAAATATGGGAAATGGTGGGAAATTGTGAGATACCCCAAATTTTTGTAAAGATTGGTGAATTTTACTTTTAATTTCTTCAATGAAATTTCTTTTCCCTCACTCAAAAAAAGCCTTTTGGTGAGGTGGAGTATGATAGATGTGTAGTGTGAGAAAAAGCCTTTCATTTTTTCTTTAAATGGGTTTAATCGATATCTAATATTAATATTATCGATATTTTGATGTTTATGATGGTGGCGGGAAATTGAGACCCCTCCTGGTGGCAGCATTGACACCAACAGCCTGTTGCTGACTGCTTTGAAAGCAGTGCTTTCATTGAAGTAATAGCAAAGCCTAAGAATAACTGTTATTCGTAGGCTATGATAATAGCCAAATTCGATCGTATCAACGTGTGGTGTGTGCCAAGTGACTAGCGAGGCCAACGAGAGACTAGGGTGCGATCAATTCCAATGTTGTCCAATCAGAAATTTCTTAACATTGACCTTTCATTTCGCTCGCAATTTTTTCGGAAAAAACTGCCAAATTTGAGGTTAGATCCAAAAAAAACCCGAACATTAAAAAAAAAAAAAAAACGGACACCTGGCCACCCTATTTTGAACAAAGACAAGAACGATCACAAAACTCTTCAAAAATCTCATCCTCAATGTCACCAAAAAATTCACTTAAGACCAGAAAAAAGGTAGGAGTCAAGTATGGAGTCAAAGTAATTTTCACTTGTTTTCAGATCATAAAAAGTGGAAAACATAATGAGTTTTTTACAGAAAAGTGAAAAAAATGGATAAAGTTCCATTGCAGGGAAGAGGGAGAATGTATGGTCTCTGACAACACTTCCTAGAAAGAAAGCGTGTGCACTGAAAATTTATACATTGTTACATGATCATAGGTAGCCATAATTTAGGGCTTATTATTGATAGAAATGTGATTAACAATGCATTTTAATGATGATGTAACAATCTATAAAGTTTCAGTGCATAGGCTTTCCTTTTAGATGGTGTTGTCTCTGATGGCTGTGTTCGTTAATTTATTCAAAATTACGGCATGCGAAGTGAGCCGTGTTTAAATCTCCATCTAAGTTAGTTTCCTCAATATTATTTAGTGATATTTACAGATATCTTAAAGATTTTTTGTAGGTGATTATTGTTAACAATAAAAAAAGATATTAATTTAATAAAATTTAAGTGGTAAAATTATAAGATCAACGCAGTTTTGAAGTTATTTCCTAATTAGCTTTTGGCGACGGGAAATTGAAATAAAAAGTCTGTATAATGAACTGTACATTGTATATACTGTATATTTAATGTACTGTGATGTATATTATAAGCTAGTTTTGTTTGAACTTCATCAGCCAGAAATTCATTTGGACCCCCCTCCCCCCAAGTCGTTGCAGCACTATTATACTCTTGTATAATATGGTCCCACAAATTTAGGTGCTTTTTTAGGCTAAAATTTTTCGCATTATAGTAGAATAAATATGGTAATATCACAAATGAATTCTTTATGACCTTATTCATTATTAAACTGATGAAAAAGTACACTAGAATTGATGTAGAATACTAATATGGTTGTTTCATGTTTATGGTGACGATTGTTAATATGTTGTAGCACGTATTTGAAACATAAGAGCCTTGTGAAATTTTTACATGTAAGTTCGATAACAATCTGTTCTTCATTTTCAAAATTTCTCACCAACATGCTCTCAAAAACTGAATCATTCTGGGAGGACTATGTCATAGCCTTTTACAACACTGTTGTTCTTATTCCAGAATAATAAAACTGTGTAAGGGAAAAGTTTTCATCATTTCTAAGAATGGTATAACATACATGAGGTGCAGTCATAAAGTCATTACAATCAGTAGGAAGACTGAGAGATGGGGTGATGTTGCGTGATGATAGCATCAGTCCGACTCCACATATGCACTTCCAGGGCGACACATTTCTCAATGATGGATGACTTGCGGATTCTACTTTTATAGAAATACTCCTTTTGGCTGTTGAGCAACTGCTCCACCTCGAAGATAATCTTGTCGTCTTGGAAATGCTGTCCACAAAGTGGGTTCTTCAGGCGATGGAAGAGGAAGAAGTCGCTTTGGTCCAAGTGAGGTGAATTCGGCGGATGAGACCGTATTTCGAATCCCAGCTCCACCACAATGCACATGTGTTGTCGTTATGATCTATTCCATGGTGATACAACTATCTGAGAGGATTATCATCTCCGCTTGCTTTGCAGATGGAGGAGCGTTCGACTTTAATGCCTGTCCAGCCCGACTGGAAACATCAATGCCACATGGCGACTGTCTTGTACGATGGGGCATTGTCACTACATACAGCCACTAATTCCTCATAGATTTGTTTGGCGTAGTACCTTCAAATGCAGAAACTTTACACGACTCACATTACACGACTGGCTGCGCCATGTTACACTCAACACTGGCATTGTTTAGCAGTACTTCATCAAACGCTGCTTTGTATCCTCTAGCACTCGAGGGTTGTCACTTGCCAATGGCACCAAACATTTTCAAAAGCGATCGTTCTTTAATGTTGATTGTAATGACTTTATGATCGCCCCTCGTATGATCAAATGCAGAAGGCAAATGGATCCAAACAACAATGAATGAAAAGCGCATTCCTGTTCTTCCTAAGCTAACTTTCGAACAGTGAAGAGGCTAGCCCTTACTGAAAATCCACCAACACAATGGGCCATTGCAAACAAGATTGGAACCTCATTTGCAGCAGTAAGCTATATTATTAGTCAGGATTTGAAATTCACAGTCATAAGGTCCGAATTCGTGCTTGGATGAGGCTTGGGTCTATTTATCGAGAGATGGCAAGACACGGCCAATTTTTCGACAAAAGGTTGACATTAATCGACTTGACTGGGTGCGTCAATGCAAGGAGAGTTTTCCAAAAGGATTCATGGTGGTCACTGAAGACAACTACAATGGACATCTGACCATCAAAAAGGTGGCTCTGCAAGCAAAGAATATTATGCCAATGTTGGCTGTCTTCCACCAAAAACGACCGAAATGTGTGGATTTCCACTTTCGTGCACATTTTGCCAAATTTAGCTGTTTTCGACCGAAAGCCATCATATGTGCGGATTTCCACTTTCGTTATATCTACGAGGACAAAGAATTCAATCACATTACTAAATCGACTGTCCAGTACTGTGCTCGAATGGAACAGGAAACTGAGATTGAGGTTATACAATTCTCAGACATCCTTATCAAATCCCCCAATGCCTCTCCCATGATTTTCTTTGGATCTGGTCCCCTTTAAAGAGATTTTCATGTAAGATGTTCGAGAGCACTTTCTGGATTATGGAAAGCCTGTAAAGAGGATTGGAACTGAATTGACCTCGCTGTTCTTCGTAGAAGCCTCTTATACAGGAATGTCAAGAGATTGCTAGAAGGGGCCATCATTTAGAGCACAATAGGTGGTGGAGAAATGGGTCCCAGTAGGCCTACATTAAGTGTATTCTCGTCACCATAAACATGAAACAAATTTACATAGAAGCAGACATAAAATTAAAAACAATTTTTCTTTCATTGTTTTTAGTGTCCCGATTTATATTCAGTGAAAGATGTTAATAAACTTGTTGTCCGATGTAGTCCTTCAAGTAGCCCTAAAACGCAGAATAATCTGAAGAGACAAGTAATAGCGTCATTGAGTCCTTCAGATTTCGTTCAGAAACCATCTCGTATAGCTCCTGCAGTTAAGCCTGCAAGTAATGTGGAATTACTGAGAAACAGTGGTTCCTTAAATGGTGCTCAACAGAGCTCTTTTCTTTTCACACCTGCCCTGACAGTTGGAAGTGAAACGACAAGTACGTTTGTTTTGACCGAATTATCTGTTAATAACAACGATGTTCAAGTGCAGCCTTCAACTAATTCTGCTAATAACTCTTCCTTGGTTAATGGAAATGGGAGTAACGGAAACAAAAACTTCAGGATCAACGTTGTTCGCAAAAGTCCAGAGTCAGTACAGTCCTCTACAGCATTTTGTTCTTCAAACTGTAAAAAGTATCCTCACTGGATTAATAGACAAGCAATGTGTTGGCTCGACGTCTGTTTAAACATGTTGGTGCATAACGAAACTTTGAAAAAAGCACTGCATCTCTTATCTGAGGATAATGTCATCAAGAAATTGTGTACGGTGTATCAGCAGGCGTTGTCGTCTGTGAACCTGCAAAATCCGACGTCGAGGAATCTCAATAAAGTTAACTGTGTAAATCAGTCGTCATTTTATATAGCTCGATCTATGCTGGATAAAGTAAGAGATTTAGTTTTTGCTCATCTTCAAGGAAAATTAAAGTGTGAAGAAGGAAAGGAGGACAGTCCTGTGTTTGCATTGGAGTCGCTGCTGAAAGATATAAATGTGGATAAAGCCTTTATCAATTATTGTCGACTGCAGTTTAGATGTCAGGCTTGTGATTATCAACAAACAAGGAGGTAATATATACAGTAGAACCTCTGTATAATGAATCTCAATATAGCGAAATTATCTCTATAACGTAATTTTTCTGTGGTCCCGGCAAAGATCCTATTGATTTAATGCTCTTTTAGCCTCCATATAGTGAAATCTTGGTGTATGTGACGCTGCCGCCACTAGCCTGGATTTGTCCAACAGTGGTTGCAAGATGCTTGTTCTCGGAGGTTTCTTGCCTCACCAGCCAACGGCCGTCACTTCTGTGGAGCAGAAATTGTGACTCATCGGAGAAGCCAACCTTTTTCCAGTCAGAAGTGGTTCAGTTTCTGTACTGTTGGGCAAATTGAAGCCGTTTTTGGCGTTGAACCTTCGTCAGCCTGTGTGCGGTGACCATCCGTCTGCTGCGGAGGCCCATACGTAGCAGGGTCCTCTGTACTGTGATTTTAGAGACATGTTTGGTAGCACCCTCGTTAGTTCGAGTAGTAAGTTGGTTCACTGTAGCTTTTCACACACCTTCGAGTGGTAAGTTGGTTCACCTTTCTCATCAATGACACGTGGTGCTCCACAGTTCCCATACTGTTTAGTCTGAACGATTCCATATTCCTAGTCATGGTCCACTTTAACTACAGCAGCATGAGAACAGTTCACAAACTACTTGGTTTCCAAAATAGTGCCACCTTTGGCCCGAAAGTCTAATATCATCCCCTTTTCCAGATCTGATAAATCACGTTTCTTACCCATTGCAGCAGTGAGTGATATGTTTTTAACATAGTGGAAACCTGCCTTAGATAGTCACCTAACCAATTCCCAACATGCGACATAGTTCTTCGGCTGGTTAACCCCGAAGACAAACGTAGGGAGTGGTCATAATAATGTGACTCGACCCTATACTACGTTTGAGAAAATCAATTTTTTGGGTTAAAAAATGCAGATAAAAGGGCAAAAATAGATGAGCTCAGGGCTTCCGCTACATAATAGTTATGTTGCGATATGATATTGCTGGTCCCTTGAATTTCATTATACAGAGGTTCTACTGTACATCAGTTGTTTTTTAACGATCAATTAAATTATTATTACCGTAGTTTCATGAATATACTCCACACCCCCATATACCCCTGAAAATTTGAATTTTAAGTATAAAAAAAAAACATTGGAAACCCTGCATCCTTTGTATTCCCCGCACCTCCTCCCTTGGATGTAAAAAAAAGTATAACCCACAGGGTATATAAATGAAAATACAGTAACTAATTTATTTATTTATTTTTCAGTGTTCAGAAGCCCATACTCAGCCTTGATAAAGTTCCAAGTGATTTTTCATTGACGAACCCAAAATTAGTCTCTACTTGTTTCATGTGTAAAGCTCCTAATCAAATCCATGACATAATATTTGACAGGTATTCATATATTGGGGGAGAGGGAATTTAAGTTTCTTTTTGTACAGGGTGATTCATAATTCCCTCTGGAGTTTCGGAAGTCGTTAGAACAGTGATAGGCATAGTGAAAGCGCTCATATCAATGGATAGAGAATCTCTCCTTAGATTTGGACATACCTTACAGGTGTTCCACGAGGTCTGTTTAAAAAGTAACAAGACTGTTCCAGTAAAACTCTATTTAAGGCGGATTGGGGATGTGAAAACTGAATTTTGGATCAAAATTTTGAAATTTTGGAAAAAATTTTATTATCATCTTTAGCATCTCTACTATCGATCTGCTTGTGTGTTTTATTAAAATTTCGCTATTATTACAATAAAAAATAGTTTTTATAACCCCCCTACCATCAATTTCAGTCTAAAAAACAGCTGCCATTACAAGAAAAAATGCACAAAAGACCTACGAGGGCAGTCCAGAAAGTAGTACCCGTTTACGCATATCACTGATCCAAATGAAAGCATGCGCTGCAGGTATCGATACCTACATCTTAGCTTTGCCGAGGTCGAATTTCGAGTTCATTCAGTGCATGGTTTGAGTTTTGTGACGGTTTAAAATGGAAAAGATAGAAAATCCCACCAAATGCGAAGACTGAAGCCATTAGTTTTTTCGCTGAAAGTGGCTGCTTAAATTAGCGTGGATTTGTTGGAGATCGTGGATGGTGCCATTCCAAGGACTTGTGTTTGCTCTCAAGTGTGAAACGGCACACCCAGGTTTCATCCCCAGTAACAATTTAGTCGAGGAATTCATCGCCGTGTTGCTCGTAACGAGTCAAGAAGGACAACGCCGAACCCATGCGATTGCTCTTGTGCTCGTCGGAAAGCATTTTGGGCACCCACCTTGCGCAAATTTTCCTGTAATTCAGATGGTCCGTAACAATTTCGTGGAGAAGTGCTCGTGAAATTTCAGGGAAATGTGTGCACATTTTACTAAGTTTTAAGCGCTGATCTTGCTTGAGATCTTTGGTGATAAGGGATGGGCGACCTGACCGCTGTTCATTGTGCACAGTAGCTCATCCCTTTTTGAAGTTTCGAACCCAACGCCTTACAGATGACTCATCCACAGTTCCCATGTCGTAAATTCCGTAATTCTGCGATGAAGTTCGCTGGGACAGACACTTTCTGCATTCAAAAAACGGATGACTGCTCGCACTTCGCATTTGGTGGGATTTTCTATCTTCTTTTCCATTTTAAACCGTCACAAAACTCAAACCACGCCCTGAATGAACTCGAAATTCGACCTCAGCAAAGCCAAGATGTTGGTATCAATACCTGCATCGTATGCTTTCATTTGGATTAGTGGCGCCATCGATATGTGTAAACGGGTACTGCTTTCTGGACTGCCCTTGTATTTCTCGGTCTAAAAAATTCGATGAAAAATGTGCTTATCGGCACCATCTTATTTTTTATTTGAAAGAGAGGCCCGTCCTCTACAAGATTGTGTTTTGTTTTTTTTTTTTTGTGGGCCAATCAAATACGTCGTTGTAAATAGCATGTTTTTATTATGATGAAAATATTGTCTAACTACGAAATTATAAGTATCTCGGGCAACGATTGGTTTCCCCCGATCACGTGGTGATGACCGGGCTCCTGATTGGCTAAGGCCTGGGTCACACTAGTGTAAAACGCCACGTAAATACGCCGACATAACGCCGGTGATGTCACTTCCGGTAAATAGCTTGGCACCGCGCTTTACGCCGAAGTTGAATTTTGTTCAACTTTTTACGTCGCGTTTATTGTGTTTATGTGGGGTTCGATGGAATGGTATAGGAGACGAACTATACTTAGGAACTATGGATTTACCTGGTGGTAATGTCTCCGGCTCCGACGAATATTTTCGCTTGAAATGGGACGGATGACTAGCGTGTCATCAGAACGACTCTGGCTGGGAATGAAGAAAGAACAGCTGACGAATGTTTGTCTCCAAACAACAACAACAACAACAACAATGGTGGACATAACAATGGACAAATATCACAGAAACAAACACCACTACAATTATGAGGATCGTGTGTGATAACAATTGAATGTTGATCGCCGACACGACAGCGTTAGATCGTACGCCGAACATCCAGCCAATCAGAAGAGCGATTGACCTGCCATCAAGATGGCCGACAAGAGAGCGATGTACAATATCGAATGCTTTGTAGAAATGGTGAGGAAGTTTAGCTATCTGTATGATAAATAAAGTCCAGGCTATTAAAATACTGCTAGACTCTGTGATAAAGGTCGATACTGTTGGCATTCATGCTGAAGCTACTTCAAGTGATGTCTTGCTTTAA
This sequence comes from Rhysida immarginata, assembly GCA_023313115.1. Lineage (NCBI taxonomy): Eukaryota > Metazoa > Arthropoda > Chilopoda > Scolopendromorpha > Scolopendridae > Rhysida > Rhysida immarginata. The sequence goes on from JAHWFO010108226.1 coordinate 307,994, forward strand.
ACCAATAGCGAAACGTCATCACAAATTACGCCGTGTTATAAGCTTTCAGTTTGAACAGCTGAACATCTACGTTTTTTCTGTGACGTATTTACGTTAGTGTAATTACGTGGCATTTTACGCTAGTGTGACCCAGGCTTAACGGCTCTACAGTGGCAATGGTGGACATGAGCGGAGCAATGGCTATTTCTTCTTCTTCAGCTTTCACTAGCTTTCAAACAGAATTTTTCTTTCGTTTGCAGCTGAAAACAACCCATGAAGATTATTTTTTACATTATTTTTCACTGTGATGCCAAAGGGCACGAAGTTGAGGAGGGGAAGGAAGGTGTTCGCAATATTAGCCCTCAAAAACAAAGGGCAGCACAGAAGTTTTGAGAAACTGCAATTTCTCGATTCCATAATAATGAGGCTAAAGGGTTAACTTGGCATCTTCCGAACGCTTATGGCATGTATCGTCATCATGGAAAATTTCATTCAAATCTGATCATTGGATCCGAAGATATTATCGGGTTTTTTTTAAATGCGTTTTCTCATCCCCGCTCCCCCTTAATTCTTTTTTTACAAATCAACCTTATCACCTTGAAAACAGTTCCCTTGAGAGGCCACACGATGACTGAGATTTTGCTGTCACTCTTCATAGCAGTGCTGGAAGGTGTGAGGTGTAAGCACTTTCAGTTGGTCCGTCACGGCCTCCTGAATAACTTCTACAGAGGCAAAATATTGTCTTTGAGGTAATGTTTCAACATGGGGAAAGAGGAAAAAGTCACATGGTTCAAGATCAGGGGGACTTTTTGGGCTTGAAATTGAACTGAAGATGAAGTAGATATTTGTCTCTACTTGGGTTCAAGATCAAGTAGAGTTACCACAGACCTTGTATACGGGGTGCGTTCACAAAGTTTCAAGACTGGTCTCAGAACAACAAAATTATTAAACATTTTTGTATAGCGAACTAAAAGCCTTCGAAATATGACCCTTGGCCATCAACGCAACGCTGCCAGCGTTTTTTCCAATGTTCATAAGCTCCCTGGAGCTCTTCGCGTGGAAGGGTGTCAAGGGACCTCGTCGAAGCTGTCTGGACTGCTGGAATCCTGTTGAATCGCTTCCCTTAATTCGGGGGAACAGAAAGAAGTCGCTGGGAGCTAGGTCGGGGCTGTAGGGTGGCTGGGGCAGTGTTACCACGTTGATCTTGGCCAAAACTTCGCTGGTGGCGAGCGACGTGTGAGAGGTGCATTGTCGTGGTGAAGAACCCAATTGTCTTTGATCTCCTGGCTGACTCGATCCTTCAAACGCCGAAGCATTTTCAAATCTAAATTTTTGATGCACTCTCCCGAGTTTTCGACGGGGGTCACTGACACACACTCATGCCACTAACGATTTGCTCGAAAGTAACTGCCGCTGGTGCTGTCGGTTAGCTGATACCCGCCTCTTCTTTGCCTTGTCGGTGGAACCGGTCTGCACGCCCTCCCCTACTCGGGAAAAAATCAGTCTTGAAACTTTGTGAACGCACCCTGTATGTTCACCATAGGACATGGCAGACATAACTCCTGTATTCAAGTTCCTGCCAAACATGTTCTAACATCTGATGGGCGATGCCAGCAATTGCATTAGTGAAACTCTGGGCTAAATTGCATGGCTAAGTGGGCATGAGCACTTGATCTTTGACATAATCACATGGGATTAGATCAGGTGCTCGTGGAGGACACAGAAGAAGAAAAATCATTTTGAGAAGCACGCCTCGTTTTTGTTACGAAGGTCCTCAGTGGTTAAATCTACAAATACACCACAGTGCCTATTACGAATGCAAACTTTGAGAGATTCTCTGTTCCACTATATCTATCATAGTCTCTGTTCTGTCAATTTCCAAACCTCAGTTATGGGAGTTATATCCATATTTTGTGGCAGTATTCTGACCCAACACATTACAGTGTAAATGGTTAAAAAATCACTGAAATTATTTCACATTACTGACTGAAATTCAGGTCTGAAGATTAGTCTAAAGAAAGAATTCATTTTACGAGGATTATTTGTAAAGTAAGGCCCGTTTTGCAATAATAACAAAACTACTATATATATTTTCAAAAATTTTTCTTTACCAGGTTCCATGTACCTTTAACTATTTTTCCACATAGTTTCCAAGTTTATTTAAGCACTTGTCATAGTTCTCGATGCACTTCCGCATGATCACTTCATAGAAGCTGCTGCCGGTGTAGAAAATCACGCAGTTTTTCACTTGTTCATTGTCGCTGAAATGCAGGCTGCTGATGATCTCCTTAAGCTCCCGGAACTAGTGGTCAAGTTGTTCCCAACTAAGCAGATCTTTCGTTTGGCAACGACTTGACCACCCGCCTCGCGTGCAGTGGCTACCACCTGTTCCAGGATCTGAAGGAGATCATCAGCAATCTGCATTTCAGCGACGATGAACAAATGAAAACTGTGTGACTTTTTCAGTGGCGGCAGCTTCTATGAAGTGATCATGCGGAAGTACATTGAGTGCTATGACAAGTGCGTAAATAAACTTGAAAACTATGTGTAAAAATAGTTAAAGGTACATAGAATCTGGTAAAGAAAAAAATTTGAAAATATACATAGTTTTGTTTTTATTGCAAAACAGACCTTAATTTATGAATAACCCTCATATAAGAGTAATATTGTGAAAGACTTGAGCAACAGTTTTTTGCAAATCAGAACTTAACTAAGAGAAAACGTATCTTATTAAGTACCGAAAGGTGCTTTATGCTATCAGTGTGGGGAAACGTGTCTGTCTGTCTGTCTGTAACTATAACTCCTCCGAGGCTATGAAAGATTTTCAAAATCTGTTTTCGTCAGTCGATGAATATGGTTCATGGCACGAACCAATCACAAATGTTATCTAAATCTGTTCAATAGCACGTGCACAAATGGTACCTTCACGATCCCACCAAGCAATTTTCAGTGGAGAGATATATCAAGTACTATATCAAACAAATCATAATGACGAGATAGAAGCGGAAATAAATTACTATTTTTGCCAATGGTTGAAATTGAAACAATGGCACGTGCTCTGATGGTACCCTTATGACACCCTCAAATGTTTTCAATGATATGGCATGTAATATATCAAACAAATTGGGATGTTGTGTCATGAATGAATATTACGTAAAATCATTGATAGTCGAAATTGGTTCAAAGGCACCTGGTTTAATGGAACCATTATGGTTCATTGGAAGTTTCAATGGTAAAATATTACATGTAATATATCAGACAACTGTGAATGATGTGGTCATGCATGAATATAATGTAAAATTAATGATAATCCAAATTAGTTTCAAGAACCTGGTTTACTGGAACCATTATGGTTCATTGGAACTTTCAATGCCAAAATATGGCATGTAATATATCAAATGACTTGGGATGATATGTTATGAATGAATGTAACATAAAATTAATGATAGTGGAGATAGGTTTCAAGGAACCTGGTTTAGTGGAACCATTATGGTTCATTGGATCTTTCAATGCTAAAATATGGCATGTAATATATCAAACGACTTGGAATGACGAGTCATGAATGAATATAACGTAAGATTAATGATAGTCGAGATTGGTTTCAAGGAACCTGGTTTAGTGGAACCATTATGGTTCATTGGAACTGTCAGTGCTAAAATATGGCATGTAATATATCAAACAAATTGGAACGATGCGTCATGAATGAATATAATGTAAAATAAATGATAGTCGAAATTGGTCCAAAGGTACGTGGTTTAATGTATCATTATGGTCCATTAGAAACTTACAATATTAACATAGGGTGATTTAAAATATGGTTCCGCGAATGGTTTAGTTTAACCTTTCGGTACTTGGTTATGTCATTCCTTAATGGTTTATTCTGTCATTGAGTTCTTTGTCAAAGATGAAATCCCTGATGCTAAAATTCACCAAGTGTGCATATGGAGACAGTGAATGGGCGGTAACAGTGTTAGGAGATGGGTGAAAAACATCTCAAAGATGAAAATACGATCATCCAAGATCTGCCTTAAGCAATCATCCTCGAACTACCTCTACGGAATGCAATAAGGGTTGAATTCATCATTAATGAAGACTGATATGTCACAGTGTTTGAAATCGCAGCAGAACTTGGAATAGGAGCTAGGGAATTTTCAAGCTTGCAGAACGATGGAGAAAATGTTTGCAGAGAAATGGAGATTGTGTTGAAGAATGAAGAATTGTATTTTCTATATCAATAAATTCTTGTTTGTAAAAATAAACTGGTGTTCAAGACTTTCAGTTTTTGACCCTCGCATCAAAGTATGTTTTGAACAGTTTTTTATTTTTAGAAATTGTTCTTATCTTTTATTAGACTAGCTCCCTGCATTATGATTCATTTTGTTAATGGATTGCCTGTGAAAGACTGGTCATTTTATGATTTTCAAATGTCAAACAGTAAATTTGCAGTGACTGCTGTAATTCAGTATAAACAGAATCCTAAAGGAAATCATTTTGTTGTATGGATTAGAGATGTAAAAGGTAAGTTTTATATTGTCCTAGGAAATAATTATCATTTTCCATTATTATTGATAATGTTATTACTATAAGGCACAGTCAGAAAGTAACCCATCCACTGACCTTTATGATATACAGTCAAACCTTAAGTGGATACTGAGTGTAATGTCCTGTTTTTCTGTAGTTGATTTGAATGCATTTTAAGCCTGCTTAAGGGGATAAATTTCTACGTCAAAATTTGTGTAAACTCCTGTTAACTGGATAAAATAACTGAAAACGCACTGTGTGCCATTGGCAGATGCATTCTCTGAAATTGTTTCTGTTGATTGGCAGACACATTCTGTGTAATATGTATCCTCCGCTTATAATAGCCAAGTATCCTTTCCCTCTAAGCCTATGGGCACTGCTTCTTAAGGCTGCAATGCAGGTAAGTTCTAGCAGTTACCAGGCTCTAGCGTGCGAGTGCTTACCAGACCTAGTAGTTCGTATCCTCTGACGTCACAATCCGAGTGAAAAAATTTTGGTTTTGAGGTTATCTTGGTCTTTAACCTGGTGGTTAAAATTTGCACGAATTTTTTTCCTTCTGGAATTCTCTCCCCCATAGGCTGAATAGCCTAAATTTCATTTTGCATGACAATCGGTTCATTAGATTGGGCTCTAAAGGGCTCTTAATAGGTGAACTTATTTTATAACTATCCTGTAGATGAAGATGTTAGGCTTATAGGCCACAATAATGTGCATGAAGTAGGCCTAGACCTAGAATCAATTTCAGGAAGACTTTCTTCTAAACCTTCTATTGAACTACCGCAAGCATCTTCACTTAAAAAATTGAAGGGCTCGAAGTGAAGACTTCTAAATGGTGTGCTTGAGTCGGAAACTAGTAGTCCCACGTCCATTTTGTTTAGACTCACTGTACTTATGTTTGTTTCCTTCATTAGAACTGTCCACTGAAAGCTTCTGCTTTTGATCGTTTCAGGCCTGTATTCAGAATGAGTGCTAATACTCTTGTTTTTGCTCAAACCGTTGTTGAGTACAAATTCAATTTGGATATGGGCATCAGAAAACTGTCCATAATTCTTTGGAAACCTAGAGGCCTTTTCCCGATCGGGCATTGTAAACCACATGATTTTAAAACACAATACCACTAACACACGTTGCTTCTACTGCATCCACATTACAAATTATGTAACCTACCTTGATGGCGAAAGAAACGCGCGAGAGTATGACGCTATTGATTGATGCGCAACTAACGTTCCAAGCGGCAATGCTGGGAAACCAGGTGGTGGCAAATTCAAAATTATGTTACAGGATAAAACTTTGTATTTTGCATGTGGGCTGGATGATGGGTTGCTTGCAAGTGTGGATCGGGGGCTTTTTTTTGTGGGTTGAGTATAACCCGCTCCGATTCTCATGGGCACATCCCTGCACTTTTTTTCATTATAAAATTGGCTTTTGCTATGTCCTCATGCACAAAGTGTGAGTGCTTGCTCTGCCACTTCCCCTACAAATTTTATGGGCAGTCGCGATAAGAACTTTTGATAGCCGGTTGCGATTTTCAGGCTTTTAGGATGACTCGGTCAGTTGCATGAAGCTGAGATCGAGACTTTTAGAATTGCTTTTGGCATGATCGATCATACCGGATACTCGCGATCGGTATTACTTCTGGTGCTGGTCTGGGTGACTAAATGTACGAATTTCATTCTCTGCAAGTTGGCATTTATGCTACTGAATAAGTTTAATTGGCGCAGGAGCATTGAAGTAAAAGGAGATTATGTTGACATAAATTAAAATTTTATACAACTTTTATCGTTACTTTTTGATTGTGCTTTGTATTATCAAATTTATTACTAAGAACTGTTAATGCTTAATATCGAAATATTTACTTTCAGATAACCGGTGGATAGAATGCGATGACTTGAAACCGCCTCATCTCGTTTGTTTTTGCAAGGGGCAGTTTCCAAAATTGCAACAAAAAGAATGCCATGTTGTTGTATGGGAACGACTCGATAGTGCCGATCTAGATCCTGTGCCTTACCAGAATTCAAATGCTGAAAGTCCCAGAAAAAATTGTGTAGTTTCACCAACCTTTGAGACAGACTTTGAATTTTTTCTGAGCGATCATCCGTACTGTTCACCACCTTCCAGTTCAGCGCTAAACAGTCCGGAGAAGGATACATCTTCTAATCGAGACTCTGATGTAGTAGTTAGCCCTACATTCTCATTTCTTAATTTATCTGAAGATTCTCAATCACCTGATAAGAATAATAAAATTTCTAACGAAGAAATGTCATTGAGCGAACAAAAAGAAAAGAAAACGATTGCCTCTGATGTTTCGGTTTGTACTCAAGACGAAAAAACTAACATTTCAAGTGTTACTAATACAGCGAATCTTTCTAAAGGTGAAAGTTCCGTTAATGAAACAAAGGAAGTACTATCGACTGGTAGTAACAACAAAGCAGTTAAATCCTCTGTCTGTAAAGATATGGTAACTTTAGCTAATATACGTAGTTCAAAGAACAAAGTAGATTCACAGTCTTCTGCTTCAGACAGCAGTGTAAGTGTTCATTCTGCAGCTACAGCTAACGTTCAATCTTCTGCTTCTGGTAATAAAACAAGCTTAGCTAAGCCTGATAACGTAAACAAAGAAGCAACATCGAAAACAAACTGCGGTAAGAGCGATGATGCAGAGGGTTTGTCCAGTAGTAAAAACAATCAGTTCAAAAAAACAATCGATACGACGCCTAATAAAGCAAAGAAAAAGTTATTTGAAAATAAAAATGGCGGTAAGATTGCTGCAGATAATAGTACAAAAAAGCATGACTTACGATCTCAGAAATCTCCAAAAAGTAACGTTTCCCCAAAAGTAGAAACTCGTAGTGGTAAAACGGTAAAAACTTCATCAGGAAATGCGAATTTTCAGTTCCTAAATGATAAAGCTCCAGATATTTCATTTACAAACTCTCAGTGCTTTATAGTGGTGGTGCATAACGATAAGAAACAAACGCAAACTTCAGAAGTGCTTCTAAGTAGCGACGAAGCCATTCAGTGTGTACGGAATTTTGGTGAACCAATTAAAACGCTTATTGTTCCTAATTCACCAAAGAGCAGTACCCCACTAACGGATTTCGTTTCATTAGTAGGATCACGTAGTAGTAATAGTAGTAATAATAATAATAATAATAATAATAATTCTATTAAGATTTCTATGTCTGTTAAAGGCCAAATGGCCTCTACCTCATGTACTCAACCTATTGCTATTCCATCAACTGCTGATTCAGTGACGTCTCGCGACAGAAGATCAATAAGGAAAAGAAAACCTTCTGGGTTACCAGCAACAGACAATCACAAAGAAAGCAAAAAATTGTTAAAAATGCCCTCGCCACAAGAGCCTGCAAAACAAGAGCCTGCGATAATTAGACTAGGTGCAAATCAAGAGTCTGCGATAATGACACTAGATGCAAATCAAGAGCCTGCGATAATGAGACTAAGTGCGAAACGAACCAAAACCTCATCAAATAGGTATAATAATAGTGAGGAAAAGAAACAAACGACTATAAAAGAATTGCCTAAGAATTTAGCAAGTTTGCTCAATATATGTATACAGAATAAAGCTAGCTCATCTACTGGTGACCAACCACTCCTTAATAAAAACGGCACTTCTGCTGCTCTTTCCTCACATAAAACTGCTCTTCCCTCTGTTCCCACTCTTCCCTCACGTAAAATGTCTAAAGTATTTCAAGGATACCAAAGTAAATTGATAAAATGAAATGCGTTCGTTTGTCAGAAACATTTAACAAATTACGGGCAGAAACGAGGAATATGTCGATAAAGTTTTTTCCTTAATGTCCAATTGTCATTATGTAACTTGTTTTCTTTGATTATTGTAATATTCTTCTTTGATAGTGTTTAATGATGTATATTTGTTTCTGGGAATTACTTGATTTTATTTTCTGACGTGAGAAAGTCGAATATTTATGAGAACGTTAATTTAAAGGCTATTTTGACTTAATTACCGCGTTTTCCGGACTGTAAGTCGCATTTTGATTCCTGTAGGGTCCTGTGACTATACACAGGATTCGATTTATATAAAAACTTTAAATGAAATTTTAAAAGTTTCTGTCTCGAGATATCGTTTTAAAAAAAACGTTAGTAGCCAATATTGGTGGAAGTGCACACAACAGCATCTGTTAACTTTCCTGGCTGATACACCCCCTGGCAAAAAATATAGCATATATAGTCGAACCTCGATATCCCGATTGGATAACGAACATAATCCATTCCAAGACGATGTTCGCTACTCGAATTGTTCGTTAACCGATCATCGATTTAGCATAGATTCTTATGGAAAATTGATTAATTTGCTCTGAGAACCCCCCAAAATAGAAACTTGTATAATTTTTGGCGTTTTTGTTTTTCTTTTGTGAGGCGTAAAGAATCTGTTCGATGTGGATTGCTATGTTCTACAACTGACAGCGATTCAGTTAGTGCAGAACAGTTGGCGCTAATATCATATCTCTGTGTACATTGGGTATGAAACATAACATTGGAAAGTTACGAGTCCTAAGATCTGATTCATCTAATGATTCTGGTTATGTATACAACTATCAAAGGCTCTTTCCAGAAACTGGTCATAGAGTAACAGGAAAATATATTTCTGGAAATCTTACAAAACATTTGTTGATATTCGTTGCCTGACCATGTGTTTGTTATCCGAAATGCAAAAACATTCGTTATCCGAACTGTTCGTTAACCGATCACCCGCTGTATCTCGAAAATTTTATTTCCCTACGTTTTTTCGGAAAACCTCGCTTCGTGTCGAATTTGGACTTTGTGTGCCAGGATAATGCAAAGCATTTGAGGGTTAATATTTTTTTCATTATGAGGAAATTTTAGTACAAAAAACGAAAAGAATTTGACGTCACTTTTGTTAAAGTTAGACGATTCTCGTGCGTAATGAAAAAAACTGAAATTTTTTTTTCGATCTGCTTGGGAAGTCTCTGTTGTGTAATGACATGTTTAAGAATACACAGTTTTGGCGTTTCTGATGCTAATGGTGCAACTTTCTATACACGTACCATTTTATTTCGCCGTGCTCTATACTCTCACAATGCCTTTATTAACCTAAAAATCTTGATTTAAAAGTAACCCATCATATCTTGAAACCTCTTTATCTCGAATTTATTTTCTGTTCCCGTGAAATTCGAGATATCGCGGTTCAACTATATTGGTACAATCCAACAACTTCAATATCCAAAGTGTTTTGATATGATAATAGAATACACCAGGGCTTGAGCTTAATAAGTACTTTGTCTGTTCTTAAACTACTTGCACAAAACTTTTGTGACGTCAGATGAAAATTAATTAAAGAATAATTATTGTGTAGTCAAAGTTACGGGGGAAAAGGTTTGCAAATTTGTTCAACAATGCCGTTAATAGCCGCTTTAATAGTTAGTAGGCCCACCTTTGGTCTTGATGACAGCTTGAATACGTGCTGGCATGCTTTCTGCTAATCTTTTGCACAATGTCATGTCGATTTCTTCCCAGCAAGAAACGACTACTGTCTTCTTCTCCTTTTTAGTTGTTGATGTCTTGCCCTGCACAAGTTTAACATTCTCTAGCAATTCTCAATAGGATTTATATCTGTGCTGTTCACAGGCCACAACAACTTCTTAGTCCGATGACAAGATGCATCGTCATTCTGGAAAATGCATTCGGAATCGCCGAATTGTTCTTCAACAGTAGAAAGGAGAAAAGCCTCTAGAATTTCTTAAAACGTAGCCTTCCCAGTTCGGTTTTCCTCTTACGATGCACCTTTTACCCACTTGATAGACATCCCCAGATCATAATCTTCTGAGGAAATTTTTGGCTACTCGACATGTAGTTCAGGTGGAATTTTTCGTGGTACCTAATCCAGGCAAATATATCAGCATCATCCTTTGCTAACATTTATGAAAAAATAACTTCAGTTTTTTCTTCAGAACAATGTTGATGTGTTTTGGCCCATTGGAAACAACTTTGTTCATGTTCTTTCTTTTCGTTTTGCAATATCGAAAACTATATCGAAACCTGTTCTGCAGAGTTAGGAAACATTAGCCGCAGTTTTCTTTCACTTGTTTTGATGATTCACGCTTATTTGCAAAACTGCTGAAGCTCGGAAGGTTTTCCTTGTTCTCCTGGTGATCTCCTGATTACACCCAACTATTGTTCGACTTCATTTTGCGTTAGTTTATACCCAAATCCAGTTGTCAGAAATTTGCATATGCAAACTCGAGTATGTGATTCCAATCTGACTGCACTTTTCCTTTCATTATGCAAAACTTTTTTCCCATAAATTTGACTATGCAATATTTTTTCCCAGAAGGGGGGTTTCTTTAACTGTTTGTTCTTTAATTTTCAACAGATCTGTTAAAAAGTTTTTATATTAATAGTGTAAGAGCAAACAAAATATTCTTTAAGCAAAGTTGCTGCTCTAATCTATTTCTATATGAAAAAAGTTTGAATATTGAACTGTTGGATTATACGATTATATGCAATGCTTTTTGTCAGGGGTAGTATCATTAAGACTGAATGTGTTCATGTCCTGCATTTATTACATCAGCTCTAGTTAACGAGTAACCAATTTGCCTTACTTTTTTGAAATTATTAATACAAATTTTACTGTATGCAGAAATAGAGTCTCCAAATAAGCGTGCTGGCCAAAATCGTTACTAAGAAAACCCGAAATGTTGCAGCTAAAAGATTGTAGAGTTTATTATTCATTATTTAATCATATTTATTTAGGAAAATAAAGGATTATTGTAGAATGGTCCAGATTTTTGTTGTGCCATACAATGCGACTTATATGCCGGTTTTGAATTTTCGATGGTGTGACTTATATAAAGGTGCGACTTATAGTCCGGAAAATACGATACTGGTAGGAATTTTTTTTTAATTTGAAATTCAGTAAGTCTATGATGTGCTGGACAAATTTTGAATTTGTATAATTTAATTTCTTAATTGATCATACCACTAATTTGAAAGAATCAAGATAAAGGTGTTAAGTGTAATGTATATATGGTGCTTATATGCATTTACAGGATATTCGTTAAGTATGGATTCATAGAAAATTGTTATTTTTAATACGGGATAATCTTACTTTTGTTTTTTCTTAAAACGATCAAACTGTATCCCATAATTCTTCATATTCAATATGATGTTGAATTTTCTATTGTTGGCTAAAGCTAAGCCATTTTAACATATAAATTTTACCTTTCGGAAACCATATACAGTTTTTCCTCGAATATACCCCGCACCCTTGTATACCCCTGAAAATTCGAATTTTATACCTCACGGGCATCCATTATATATGATGTTAATATAATCTCTTGTATTCCCCACACTCCCTTCCACAGATGTAAAAGTGTGTATAATCTGTGGGGTATATTTGCGAAAATACAGTACTTCACGTCCACATTGCTCATCATGTTCCTTATGAAATTGAGCTTATGGAATATCATGTATAAACAAACGTATTTAAAATTGTGCTTAATGGCATGATGTAAATTTCTAGAGTATTATCTCAAGTTAAAAAGAAAATATTTGGTGATTTGTACAGATATGGTGGATTTTTAAAAAGTCCTTAGCGGAATCCTCCTACTTTTGAAAATGCTGTTATGTTATTTTCTTTGTGCTTGTATGTTATATTGGTCTTTGATAAATGTAGATTGCTCTATACAATCTTCCTGGGCATGGAATATTTTCAAAATCTTCTGTATGTCCTGTGGAACAATCTAGTAATACTTGCATGTGTAAAAGCATATTCTTTTAATGGGAGAAATAAAAGTAAATTTGCAAATATTTGAAGTTTAAGTTTACAGAATGAGGAACACACTATTAATGTATTTCAGCGGCGTGAAATTATACGAAAGGTATTTTAAATGTTTTTAGTCAAGAACAGTCCACGCATCTTAAGAAGACCATAGTTTTTTGTACTTTTCGAAGTACTCTCTCTTAGCTTCTACCGGGTGGATCTAAACCCCGTCACAAATTCTGGTGGTGATTCCACACAGCGAGATGAAAATAAAAGTTCATATAAACACGGTTCGGATAAACGAACCATTTATGAGATTTCCACCATCGAAGTTTCAACAGCTGGTTTTTCTACTCTGTAGATGGTAGGTGATATGTGGAGAAGCTACAACAAATTCTTGAAATAACATCCCATTTATTGGTTATTAACAGGTGTGTCTGCTAATAATTACAGATGTACCTAAACAAACATTCAGGGGGGCAAAACGGTCCCCCAGTCGTCATTTTGAACATTTGTGGTAGCTTCTCAGCATGTCGCCAGCCACCTACAGAGTACAAAACTAGCTGTCTGAAACTTCACTTTTAACTGTGGAAATCTCATAAACAGTGCGTTATCCGAACCATGTTTATATGAACTTTTGATTCCATCTCGCTGTGGGGAATCACCACCAGAAGTTTGTGATAGGGGTTTAGATACACCCTGTATACAAAGTTTCATCCTCCTGAATCAATTGAACAGTGAGCTCCAAAATGTAATCATCGTACGATGCTAGGACTTCATCATCACTGTCGAAATGGAACCCTCTTGATTGTGGGGAATAAAAAAAAATCACAAGGTGCCATGTCTAGAGATTAGGGGGATGCGTCACCATATTGAATGTCTGATTTTGTGCTCGGGTGTTCTCATGATGCCAAAAAATATCTCTTGTTTCAGCGCTTAGACACTTTCAATTTTCTAGGAATTTTGGTACGCCAGATGTCACGTATCACTCTGCTGTAAGTCTTTTTTTTTTTTTTTTTTTTTCCTTTATCCTTTTTTTTTTTCCCCAAGCACAACAGTGCACACAATGCCCAGTGGAACAGAAGAAAGTTACCACTATCAACTTCCCAGTATTCCGAGAATGCTTGCATTTCTGTGGTGGTAGGGAGCCATGGTGGTTACGGAGGAATATAATTTTTTTTAATAACATTTAAAATATTGAGGCATTTATGGCGTATGCTCCTATTCTGTGTAAGTGTCTATCATTTCTCCATATTCTATTGCTAAAGAATTTCTACGTAATCATCTACTGCTGAAGCGAGCGATTAGCTACTTGCTATTAGTTTTGACAACCATATTTATAACGGAAATTTTATATTGATAATCTTAGGCCTGTGGTTTTTGATTAAAAAAAAGCAAAAAAGCAGACTTTGGCAAAAACTTGAACTAGTAGAACTAGTAGACTTTGGCAAAAAGCACACTAGTAGAACTGTTCCATAGTTTCAGGATCATTATGATAGAGCCTTCTTTCGTTACCTGTGCAGATGTCGTTGACACGTTTTGATGCCCTATTATTGAGCCTTTTCTTGGCACCATTGCACTCAGGCTGCTTTCTGCTCTTGGGTCAACAAACAAGGGATCCATCATGATAAAACTTTCTCCAGTTGCAGATGTTCATGCAAGACTATTTTAACCGCTGATGATCCAATGCCTAGGCTTGCCTAAATCCAGGAATAGGTTACCAGATTATCATTCACGATCATATCGGACAGCACAAATGTTTTCTGGCATAACTGCATTGGCTCGCCATCCATTGCAAGGTTCGTGTTCAAGTGAGTCTTCTGTCTGGCTTCACTTAGTTTTCTGCCTGGAAATGTCTGTTGTGCAGTTTCAAAACAATCTTAACATTTTCTAAGCCTTTGGAATAATCATAGAAAATCATACTACGCCATGCCTGTTGATTCAGCTCCATCATTTTTTTTGTCTGTCAGTGCGTAAGGTTTAGAATTGGGCCATGCGAAAACAATGCAACGTGGCATGCTCAAATCATGCACATGGCCATATGACGATGAAGTACTTGTGGAAAGTAAAACATTTGGTGGGAAAGCTGTGTTCCTGGCTAAAAAATTTTAATGTCTCTTGTATGTATAACAGATGGGAAAGCTGGTCTAATTAAACACTTTGGAAGCACTGGATACGTATTAAGGTAGAATTGATTAGGTTTTAAAAAAAATTTTTTTCTGAATTGGAAAATTTCACATTTGCCGAAATGTTTACACAAAACAAAAAAATAATTTGTTAAAGTAAGAATAACATTAATATTGAAAAGTAATGACAGAATCATCTGAATAAACTGCACATTGGCAGTCATTGATATGAATCATCCACATGTATGAAATGTGAGGTTTCTTCATTGTACATGTATACATAAGCCAAGAAAGCAGACAATATGATGAATGCGCAGTGCCATTTTTCTCTGATTGGCTAATTCAGAATTTTCAGGGTGTACTAAGATCCACTGTCGTTGAACGGATTACAGAAGAAGAATAAAACAAGTAAAAAAATTTAACTCTCACTTAATAGATTTATTTATTTCTGTGGTGACACCAGATGAGTTTCTCAAGCTGTTAACTTAAAATATTGATACTAATATGTCATCACTTGGATTATGCATGGGACATTGTAAAAAAAGAATTAATTTTGATTATTCGTTAAAATTTCGTGTTAAAACTGAATGATTTGAAGCAAACAGCACGTTTAGCTTTGTTTTGCAATAGAGCTCTATGGCTGAATGTCAGGAATGGAAGCCACTTTGTGCCTTTCTTACCTTTTGCACAACTTTCTCTTATCTAGTTTTATATCTATAACTCGTCCCATTTTCAAAAAATGCACTACCCCATAATAATTAACAGTTATGTCCTAATTTTATAGGACAAGTCAAAAATTATCTACACTTCACTTTTCATTCTACAATTTATTTACACAAAAGTTGGGGTTCAACATGTACATAGTTATTCTACAGTCACCTACCTTGTCAGTGCAATTGGTCCAGGGCCCACAAGCTTGCCTATTCCTTCCAAGGCGATGGTTTTTGGGCAACGTAGTACAGTCCATTGAATTTAAGAAAATGGACGAATTGCATGCTTACAGTAATTTTTGATGTATAATATGC
>JAHWFO010108226.1:336812-354879 GCA_023313115.1 Rhysida immarginata
TAAATTTATGAACAGTAAAATAACAATACCACAAAATAAATTAATTTATATCCAATAAATTACAAGGAACATTATTTGATCGATACAACAGTAATTTTTTTTTTTCCACTGAAAAGGAACCCTCTGGTGGACATTTTAGAACTAAATTTTTTTTTTTTTTGAAATTCCGTGAGCACATCTCTTGTATAGCCCATATACAAAATTTCGTTGCATTCTGTTCACCCGTTTGCGCTGTAGGATGCCTTTTATAGGGGAAGTTTAATTATAACCACCCGGTATATGTTTTTAATTAAGTTGTTGATTTGTAATTTTTTTGCTTAACAACTATGTTTTCTTGGTCCAGTGGTTGGTCGTTATAGACAGGTTTTACTGCATTTAAATTTATTATTATCTAGACTAGCCTCCTCCATATTTATATTAGCAATAGAAGACCCTGACCCCATGAAAAAAATTAACATTTGCATTTCAGAATAAATAGTAAAATTTTAAATTAAAAAAAAACAAACAAATTCTTTTTTAATACAAACTATAAAATTTCACTGAATATTCAGAATTTCAATAAATGCTAGGATTTCAGAATTTTATCCTTGCATTTCTGAATAAAAATTGATTCTTTTGTCTTGTTTAATATTCCCCATTTACTGCAATTCCTTAGCAGCAATTCTACCCAATCATTAATTGTATTGTACGTTATCAACAACCTTAAAATCAGCTTGCTTAAAAACTTACCAACCAAAAGTTTACTAAAACCTGTAATAGACATGATTTCAGTCTGCAGAATTTGAAAAACAAATGAACAAGATATAGTTTAATAAAAACAAAAGAAAGCCATAACACTTTGCTTACTTCTCGTAAAGACGCAGAAGGATTACTGTCACAATGTTTTTTACTCCACATTAAGGCAGCCTGAAATTTTACTATCTCATCAGCCTTTAATTCTTCTCGAGATAAAATGAGACAAACTACATGTTGAGGTAACAAGGTAAAGGAACCAAGAGAAAGCACTTCATTTCCATGAACATCAACAAATTCTAAAACCTGCAAAATAAATTAATTTCAGTGTAATAACCTAAATCACTCATGTGACTATCTTCCATGATAATCTCACAAATTACTTTAAGTGCACGGACCTGCAATTTCATTTAGCAACAAATATCATCTTTAATTAGTTGAATATGTATCAGACTTGCATCTTTTGCACTCCGATAAGAGAATATGTATGTTGTGAAAACAACCCAGGCAAGTTTATTTTAGGTTGAATATAAGGGTTCCGAAAAAGAATGACACTATGAGAGAGAGAGAGAGTGCACACAACTTTTGTTCGCAACTTGGCTTGTATGCCACCTATCTCCACGAAACTTGGACAGTTTACTGAGAGTACATTGCCCGTATCAAACTAGGAAATGCATGCTGCAATGCCTTACGGGTAATAATCAGTACTACCAACATAAATTTGATACAATCTTTTCACTGTAATAAAAAAAATACAAGTTCCTAATCAAATCAAATAAAAAGTTATAAAATCACAAAATGTTGTCATTCTTTTTCAGAAATCCTGTATTTATGAAAATAGATGGAAACAGAAATGAAGAAATCTATGATTTGGATTCAAACTAAGCAATATGAGCTTCTCTGATCACTGCTATAACCAATTAAGCTACTGCATACAATGGTACTCTGTGTCCTTATGAAGTAAACTTGACCAGGCAGCCCTCATAGTAGACCATGCTCAGATCCAACAGCCGAATATGCTTAGTCCATATACACAATTTTCTTTGTACTATTTTGTGGTTGGTGGGAGGGAGGGGGGTTACATATTCTCATGAATATCTCCTTCACATCCCCACCGAACGAGGGCTCCTGCATGTGTCCGTGGGAAAAATTAAGGTTTGATACTTTTTGAAGATACCTCGTATATAAGTTGTAAATAAAAGTTAGTGCTACTTGGAGGATTGTTTCCTAAGGACAAAATGAGATGAAAATATTCTTGGAAGTTATTTAATAGACGGGCATACAGAAGGTCATTTCTCTCTAACTTAGCCAATTTAGGATGATTGTCACTTCACTTCACATCTCCAATGTGTTTCCTCCGATTCCTGGCAATAGCCCAGCAGCATAATTTCAATTCTAGCACTTCTTTGCAGGACGGTGAGAGGAATTTTGTTCCATACCTTCTTGCATACTTTCCAAAGAAGCCACAAAAGTCCACTGGGGAAGGGGGGGGGGGGGGGGAAGCGGGTGACTTGACAGGGATAGCAGAGAAGGGCATTGCACAAATGCTGTCTCTTCTTCCATTTGTTCCATTAAATTCTGTGTTGAGTGCACGGAGTGGCTGGACGCCTTGTCTTGTTGAACACAAACTTTGTTGCTCTCCTCTCCATACAAGGCTGGGATCTCTCCCATATAAAGAGCTTCAAATGTTCTCCTGGTAGTCATTTGCATTCATCACCTTAGCATTTTCTTCCAACGAAGTTGCAACAGTCTTTTTGAGTAGTACCCTGCCACCACCATGAAGCCTTTCGGAAAACTTTCACTGTATTTGCATATCTAATCAGTCCGATCTTTCGCATCTGCTGGATGGTAAGCAATTACATGTACACGAACCTTACCACAATTCTATGAGGTAAACCCATGCTTCATACAATGTGACAACAAACCACCATTTCTCACCCACAAGGTAGCCTTCATAGAGCTTATGGCTACTGGTTTTGCATTCATGGAAGTGACATTCATTAAGAGCATGAACCCTGGCTTTATGGAATTTGCACATGGAATTATGCGGTTTACCGTTGACCCAGATGTTCCTGCCTTCTGAGCCATGGCCCTCTGTGTTGGGGGTTTTTCCTGTGCTATCATCTTCCTGATCTTTTTGACTGCCAGGTAAACGGCTGGGGTGGGGCCTCTTCCGAGGTAGCTTTTCAAGGGTGAACTCGTCGGGAAAGCCCGAATTATATTTGTCAGCCAGAATGAAGTTAACAGCAGCCTTCGATAACGAAATTCCTTCAGTCTTGCATGGTGTGTTCCATGATGTGTATGCCCCTAAATTCCGACTTATATAGCGTTCATACATTCCCTCTCCAAAACTCATTAATTTTTCTGGCCGTGAATTTTCTGTGCTTATTTCCTGAACAAATATTTATGGAATGCTCACTGATACACCACCTGATTTACATTGGCTTGAGCGCATTCTATTGCCAGGGAGGGGTGTTCAAAATTGGCTATGTACATTTCAAGAAAAATGACTTTGAAATGTGATGACGCCAAGTTTTGTTCACAACACAAGGACTAAGAACTCTGCTTCGATGCCAGATACATCTTCACTAAATTTGGATGGCCCCGTCAGAGGAGTACATAGCCCATTAACTGTTCCAATTTTTGCACATGTATGTCCATAGTAAGTTTTATTTTGTTTTAGGAAATGATCCTCCAAGTAGCACCCATATTTAATTTATACCCTGTATATAAAAAAAAGCTTGAAAAAGAAAGAACAGGGCCTGCTCTGCCAAGAAGGCCCAATGACGTTCAGTCCATAAGGACACGTAAGTGATGCCAGTATCCGTCTCGACAGAAAAGCAACTGGTTAGAGGAGTGAGTCGGAAGCTCATGGTTCCTACTTTGAATCCAGGTTGACAATTTTTTTCCTTTCTGTTTCCACCTATTTTCATAACATTAAAATTTTAGTATATCTCTGTCGACCAAATATGCAATTTTCTCTTAAATGTTTATTACCTTTTCACTTTTGAAGAATTGAGAACATATCAATAATAAGTACCTTCTGAACAAGAGATTTTGTGCACTTGTACTGAATATATCGCTCGGCTGATGATAAAAGGGCGCAAACTGTATCGACGTTGATACAGCACTGAACAAAACCAAGGCACGCTCTTCTTAATTCATCTAATCCATAATAATCAGCGGCATTCATTACACCTACACAAATAATGAAACGATAAGCTTTAAACTACAAGGGCAGATGATCACTGCAAATCAAAACACAAAACAAGTCAATTTCTACAAACAGTGATGACAAACGTTTCTCATTAAAAAGAAAAAAAAAAAAAAAAAAAAAAAAGACAATGGAAACTAACACTAAAAGCAAGCATATCTAATAACAAATATTCTTAAATCTATAAATTATATTCATCATGTTTATCATATTTAAGTCATCGTATACAGTCATCATAACCAAAAACATCATCCAGCTGATCGTGAATGCTCAGTCAATAAACTGAAACAGTGGATCTGTTTGTACTGTTCTAAACAAACAAAAAATTTAAAGCATATGTACACAAACACACAATTATAATATTCAGACAATAATTTACAAGGTAAAAAGATAAACAAAATTCATTCCATTGCAATATTTATAATAAAAAAAAATGCTTGTGCTGATATAAAAAAGAATAGCAAAAATGTGTAATAATTTTCTCTCTATAGTTTTCATGCATATAAAATAATCATTCAAATCATTAAAGTTATTTAGGGGAAAAAAAAATGATAGGAGAAAATGAGCCATTCACTAGCATATGCTTTCTGAACTTTAGAAAAGAAAATTCTTAAAAGATACACATACCAGAATTCAACATCTATTTATTTGTATCCATGCACATCTTGCTCATCCAAACTTTACCCAATAAAGTCCGTGCTTGTAGCGTCACACAGCCAGTGTGAATATATTCAATTAGTTGGCGGAAGACATCTGGTTCAAATTCTTCGACGATCAAAGTGTGGTGAGCATTATTAAATGAAGGCTGGAAAAACAATATAATTAAGCATATTTTAATTTCATATTGGATCTTTAACATAAAAAAAAACATGCAGAAAAGGAATCAATATATACAAGAAAATATAAGGTGCACACAAAAGAATATCACAGTTTGAACGATTTTTTATTACTCACAGCAATGGGGTACAAGAGCAAATGTTACATTGGAGGAAAAAAAAATCCATCCAAGTTTATGCTAAATTGCTTCAACAATCTGTGTTGTTTTAATTCAGGCACACGAGTCGATAATGGTGGCATGTGAACATGTTTTTTGACAAAACCCAAAAGGAAGAAAACGCATGAGGTAAGGTCAGAAAAATGCCGTGGCCAGAGATCTACCAAATGAATGTGTGCCCTATCACTAGATCATGCACTGAACAACTGTAATATAAATTGCATAAACTTGGGCATTTTCTTTCATCCAAAGTAACATTTTTACTCGTGCTCCATCATTATGAGAAATAAAAAATTGTTTATACTGTGATTTTTTTTCACATATCTCTCAAAATGTAAGGGGACTAATTTTTTCCAACCTCCGACCATGCTGCTAAGTAACAAGCTCAGCAGTGGGAGCCACTTTTACATACTGCACAGATCTCCCACCATAACATCTGCCAAGTCCAACAAGGATCGATTCTTCAGCTAAGTATAAATTCCGACGCCTCATTTGTTTTCTACAGGCAGAAGGGAATAGCGAGGCAGAAATTCATTGCCAAGCGAGCCGATGTTGAATGATGGCATTGTGAGAATGGTGAGGAAATTTAAAGATGGCCGAACTGACATTCATAATGAAGATGCAAATCTGTTGCTAGTGAAGATTTTGTTCAGCGAGTTATTCAAGTGGTTTGAGAGAGACAGGGGATTGCCATTAGTGAATTGCCATTAGTGAATTGCCACTAGTGAATTGCATTTCCTGGAGATTTCAAGACGCTATGGAAACCTCTCAAGATGCTAGCGGCAAACTTCTTTGAAGAAGGTACTGGAAAAATCTTCCACCTGTAAATGTGTCTCATCTTTACGATGACTATGTCGAAAAATAATTTTGATTGTACTTGACATCTGGTAATAAAATCATTTTGTAATTCACACTTGTCGCTATTTTATGCCCCATCAGAGCCTGAAAAAAATTGCCCTCTTATTCAAATTAAATTTTTTTAAATGCATAGTTTCTTTTATTCATCTCATCTCATCACAAGTTCAAATTCTTATCCCCTCTTTGATATTTATTTGTTAAAATTAAAGAATGAAACAATGAAAATAAATAACCCATATTAATATAAAAAATATTAAATAAAAAATTAGGAAGCTAAAGGAAAATTTTCCCCGAGGACAGCACTGCTAAATTTTAACAATTTAATAGGATCATCTGGATTTCACGCCAATTAAGTTCCTTATTTATAGTTCCTTGAAATCAATATTCATATAAATCATCTGAAATTAAGTCTAGTGAATTTCTTTGCATACAATTTTTAAAATTACAGAGAACCATATAAATGATGCAGAAAATGCATAAATCTCTTAGAATGAAGGCACGTCTCTTATTTAAAACTAAAACATTCTGGTCTATTATTATATTAAGTAAAGTGCTATCCATTTTTTTATCCATTTAACTCTTAATGAAAGCATCTCATTAACAAGAGAGCAAAAATTAATATGAATAAAGAGGGACAGCCTCCCCTTTATTGATTGTATAATTTACCTGAGGTTGTCCTGGAAATACTAACATGGGCTCACTGCTTCGTTTCAAAAACATCCTTAATTTTCCAGATTCCTTTCCACTTCCTTCTTTCTTTTTCGTAATTAGTGGAGGTGGTGGTTGTTGAGGAGGTCCAAAAAACATTTTATGGAAAACTCTGTAGGGAAATTTATTATATTAATGAGTATAAAATCTATATTAAAATATCAGATTATCAGATTCACCCTATCCTATTTTTAACTCTCATTCACATTAAGTGATATAAAGCCTAGACTATTAGGCATTTTTGATGATATTCAAGCATATCAAGTTACAGTAAATGTTCGTGTATAAGGCAACCACCCGTTTCTTGGGTAAGAAATTGAGTAAAAATTTTTCCCTCGTTTATAAGGCGACTCAGCATTTTAAGATCTCTACTTTTCTTGAACACATGAAATCCATAGCCATCGGTAGATATCAGTAATTCAGCACATACATATTAAAAACCTTCAAAATGAGACTCCTCGTAAATCCAAAATGTACCATAAATCGTATGCTATCTTAAACTTGAACGAGGCATCATAGGCAAACCAGTTGTTTTTGACAAGCTGATATAGGTGATGAGAATATTCGTAATCCTTTGTTCCCTGGCCTCAAACTTATGATTTCAAATGCTGTCCAATAACAGGCTTCTTAAAACTTATCATGTTTTTTTTAAGATTGAATTCACTTACCGTAAATACTGTATTAAGTGCTCGGGCGCTTATTTGCAAAAATTCAGCGGACACCCATGCGCTTAATGCAGGCGGGCCGGTATTACAGGTCCGGCGCTTATAAAATTCTGCACAACTGTGATGGATACTATTATGGAAAACTCTCGCCCTTCTCCTTCATCTTTTCTAAAGTATCCTGCTGTGTTTTCCATTCCCGTTAGGATCAATGCTAAACTGTTTGGCTGTAGCCTCTGTAGAATGGTTTTCAGCCTATTTTACTGTTGCAAGATTAAAATTGATGCTATAACTGGAAGTTTTAATCTCTAGTGACATTTATCTTTGACACTGCTTGTACTCTAAAAAATGTTCTAAAACTCACAAGAATTTAATCTACAAAATTAAATATGGTTAACAATGACTTTTAAGCAATAGTGAGATATTTCTATCGAAGACCCATTGCCAACAAAAAACATAAAAAAAATTAAAAGTTTGAGGAACACAATCTTCACTTTAGTGTAAATCACAGTTAAGGTTTACAATGACTCTCTGATGCATTATAGTTTGCTATTTTTTTTTCAGGGGCCAAGCCCTTGGACCACCTAATCCTGGAATTGAGGAGTTGTCACTTATTGGCAAGAGGGAAAAAAAATGATTACCACGAGTTCCAAAATGATCTGGTTATTGTTTAAAGCAGATGATTATTAAAAGAAAGACTTTCCCAATTGTTATATTCTCCAATCAACGGATTATTGTACTACCGTGCTAAGGTCACAAATTTTAAATTCATTTTAAAAATATTTTTTTAGGTAGCCGAACTCCGGAAGGTCCTTAAGGGTACGCGTGCAAGCTTCTTTGACGGCACTTAGGGTTCCATGGTGGTGTCCTTTGAGGGAGGACTTCACTTTTGGGAATAGGAAAAAGTGGGTTGGGAAATCGTCGCGAAGCCGTTTTGCACCTCTGCTTTTGATCGTCCATCAAGACCTTCAGGACGAGTTTGGCGCAGATCTTCTGCATCACCAAATTTGCAGTGATAATGAATGGTGTGCACTGTTATCTTATCAATGCCAATTCGATCTGCGATCATGCGCACTCTTAACCGATGGTCTGAATTCAGCACTTCACGCATACGTTGCACGTTGTCTCATCCATCTTTGAAGAGCCTTTGCCACTTAAAAACTGCAGTTTGTGACACGCTTTCATCCTTGAACACTTGGCGAATCATGTCCAACATCTCTGTACCCGATTTCCCCAGTCCAACACAAAATTTGATGGCGTACCGCTGTTCAATCATTCACTGCATTTTGAGCGTGCACCAAGTCACTCGGCAGGGGTCCACTAAAACTTCGATCTAGCCTGAACAAACGCTCGCAGGTGGCTGACGCTTGGCACGTTTTGAAGGTCAGACCCCACACATCAGAAAAAAATTGTTCCTGATACTTTGTATACAGATCCTTTACCAGCAGTTTAAAAAATTTTTGAGATAGGTTTTTTTATTTTTAACTTTCTTTATCAGGTGAAGATCCTGCACCGTAGAAATAAATCAATCAGTTTGCAACTCTGAGTGAGACTTTATCGTTTATTTCGTGTACGGCGTGACACCTTCAAACTGTTAAAACTCTAGGAAGAAGCTTTTTCGATCCAATGTTGATATGATATTCTCTGCTTGTTTTGATCTCTAGAACAAAGCCTGAAAGTTTGTATAGATCATTTCAAAACACTGTATATTGTTTCCAGTGTTCTCCCAGAAAACATTTTCAGGTGGGCGGAAAGATAAAATAGCCGGGCGGTCACCAAAATCAGCCGGGCAGCGCGCCCGTTGAAAAGGGCCTGGGGAGAACCCTGGTTTCGTCAGTTCGAATATTGAATCATACTGAATGAAGTCTATAGACGGGGTGCGTGTTTACAAACATTAGCTTACTTCGTGCCTAGACGTATTTCCGATTTCGAAATAACTGCACTTTCGTTGTTGGCTTTGACTAAAAATCGAAATAATTCAGATTGAGTACCCCGAGTGCCGCAATTTATCATTAATCTTTTATCGAGTCGGAGATCATAAAACGGTATGTGGAAATCGATGAAACGTTACTTCACTCAATAAATTTGCGTTTTGCGAATTGATTGAACAAGGAGCAACACAATACGGCATTTTTATTGGTTAATTCGTTCGTTGTTTACTCTTTTCTGCCTCAGACAATTCTATAGTCGGAAGTAAAGGAAGGCACAGAAAGTGGTGCATGCGCGTTCCTACTTCCTGCGCATGCACCCCGTCTGTACATCTGTGACGGAATAAAACCTTTTGCGGATACGTGGAGCATCTCCCTAATCTGGACTAAAATCTGTCGAAATTGTCCATAATTTGATTGATTGATTTTTTCATTAAGGAGCCTCTTGGCATTGCAACTTCTTTCTTTTTAATTACATTAATGATGTTTACTTGTTTGTTACTTGTTTATGCACATCATGCACTTGGGAAGTTACATTCTCGATGATGACTAATTAATCGAAATGTATAAGTTGTAATAAAATCTACTCTAGAATTCCTTCTAAAACTAAGCTATTCCTTTCTTTTTATTTATTTACTTCAAATTCGGTATACTAAATGAGTTTTCCATGTAATAAAGATGCATCATCTCTTCTTCAGTTGGCATATTTAAAATTTAACTTTTAATAAATGTCGTTATTTAATGGTTATTTAATTTAAGACTAACTATATGTTTATTTCGAACTTCAAAAAGTTAATAAATAAATAATAATTACGATATCACTATTGTTTACTTGTTCTCCTTTTTACCTGCTTCTGGCAGCCAAAACGGCCTTCACTGCACACACGGGCTCCCGAGTTTCCCCGACGAGGAACGTCACATCGCATAGTTCGGGCATGCTCGCCAAAAACTTCATGTCCTCTCCGAGTCCAGTTTTGTTTTCGAACACGGAGTAATCGGGGTCATCTTGCAAAGCGGCCATCGAGCTGCCTTTTAACCCCTATTTTTGTTGTAAAGAAGCCACAGGTGGTTGAAGAAAAACGCTTCGTTCATTAGCTCAATCGATTTCCCGTCTGTGCGCATTGGGGCGTCGAGCTGGGCGGCGGGCGAGTGGATCAAATCCTCATCCAATTTGTTATCATAAACGCAATGGATATCACACTTAAAAATATTTTATAATATTTAGTTTCTTAATTTTATTATTTTATACTTTCTTTTCATAGTCAATAAATGCATTCTCTGACGTCACTAAAAACTAAACAATGGAGGGCTATGAAGTGAAGTTGGCTTCTTTAAGAAATTGCGCATTACCGAGCCTGAATGCACTTAATAACATGGTCGCCTCGCATGGGTTTCATTCCGTGGCCTAAATAACCAAGTAGTTGATTCTCTTTTAATTAAACTTCGATCCTTTCAAACCTTGATATAGGTATATGTTCACTTCAGCGTTTATTCACTAATAAGCTCTTTAAACGGTTTTTTAATTTAAAAATTTCTCGTTACAGGTTATGCGATGCACTAAAGAAGGAATGCGCCTGTTGCTTTCTTAGAATCTATATAACGAAAGCGGAGATAACACGAGATGGAGATGAGAGGCCAGAAGATAATAAACTGGAGAGCTCAGCGTCTCTTTCATTGAGAACAGCAGTACAGCTACTTTACATTAAATAATAAGAAAATGTAAAATACTTAAAATACGTATGAAAATTTTTCCAAAAAATAATGCACTTTTTAATAACAGGGGTATATTAATGTGATAACCATTAACTATACCCCTGGTAATAATTATTTTTTAAATGGATGATACTACTGACTTAACATTATTATCAAAAGTGAGCTTCATTATAACGGAAGAATTAAACTTTGAGTGAGGACGAAACAAAACTTTATAAACACCTTAAAGTCAAATATATGAACTACTGAAGCAGATTTTCAAATATCCAAAGTTATATAAAATTCGAAAAAAAAAATCTTACAAAACTCGGTTTCATACAAGTCAGCCATCTAACGAAAGAAGCATGAAATGACTGCGTTTACTGAAGATTTTTGGTTAAAATAAATTTTAAAAAATCCTGAATTTGATTAATCAGGAATTACATTTTATAAGGGTTCCTTTACCGATTTATGTTGTTATATTAATTTATTTCATTCAATTATACGATAATATTTAACGTCTTAAAAAGTTCCAGTCTGGTGGCGCCATCCTGTTCTTGGATGGCCAAACGTCGAACTTTCGATCAATAAAACTTGTATATTAGGAAAAATCTTTTTTAGAATAATAATAAATAGACCAGAAATTAGCTTAAGGTTTCGTTTTTCGATTTATGTTGATATGCTGGACTTTTTTTTTTTTTTACTTATGAGAATATTAATTTTTAAAGTTAACCTAATAAAGTAATACTTCCTAGAAAGTGTGCGCACTGAAACGTCATACATTGTTACATGACCATAAGAAGTCATAATTTAGGGCTTATTATTGGTAGTAGTACGATTAATAATAAACAATTAAGGAATGACATAACCAAGTACTGAAAGGTTAAACTAAACCATTCGCGGAACGATATTTTCAACCACCGTGTGTTAACATTGTAAGTTTCTAATGGACCATAATGATACCATTAAACCACGTACCTTTGAATCAATGTGGGTTATCATTAATTTTACCTTGTATTCCTTTATGACACATCATTCCGTTGTTTGATATATTACATGCCATATCTTAGCATTGAAGGTTCCAGTGAACCATAATGGTGCCACTAAACCAGATGCCTTTGAACCAGTTTTAACTATCATTAATTTTACGTTATATTCATTCATGACACCGCATTCCAAGTCGTTTGATATATTTTAGCATTGAAAGTTCCAATGAGCCATAATGGTTCCATTAAACCAGGTTCCTTGAAAACAATTTCGACTACCATTAATTTTATTTTATATTCATTCGTGACACATCATTTCAAGTCTTTTGATATATTACATGCCATATTTTAGCATTGAAAATTTTTGCGGGTGTCATAAGGGTACTATTAGAGCACATGTCATTGTTTCGATTTCAACCAATTTCAAAATGGTTCATTCCCGGAACCATATTTATTAATTGGCGAAAATAGTTATTTTATATCCACTTCTATCTCGTCATTACGATTTGTCTGATATATTACTTAATATATCCCTCCATAGAAAATTGCTAAGTGGGGTCGTAAAGGTACCATTTGTGCACGTGCTATTGAACAGATTTAGATAATATTTGTGATTGATTCGTGCGATGTACCATGTTCATCGACTGACGAAAATAGTAAAGAATAACCACTTCTATCTCGTCATTACGATTTGTTTGATATATTGCTCAATATATCTTCCCTTTGAAAATTGCTAGGCGGGAAAATAGAGGTACAATTTGTGCACGTGCCAATGAACCGACTTAGATAATATTTGTAAATGGTTCGTGCCATGAAGCATATTCATCGACTGACGAAAACAGATTTTTAAAATCTTTCATAGCTTCGGAGGAGTTAGAGTTACGGACGGACAGACAGACAGGCAGACAGCCACGATCCACACACTGACAGCATAAAGCACCTTTCGGTACTTAATAACTTCTTATGATGATGTAACAGTGTATGACATTTCAGTGCGCAGGATTTCTTTCTAGGAGGTGTTGGTAAAAGCCGCAGCTTCTCAAAGAAGCATCTGTGCAGAGACTGTTGAGATAATGAGACTGGACAATTTTCACTTTTCCCCTACTAAAATCTATAGCCGTTTTTGATGGTGGCTCCCTCTGGATATTCTTGCTCCAACTTAAGGGGTTGTTATTATATGACGTGTGCCAGTTAATATTATGTGACGTGTCCTTTTTCCAGTTGCCTCCTTCCACTTCGTTTATTTTACTGCATCTTTTTATTCGTTATACAACCCCTGGCAAAAAGAATGAACTCACTGTGTGACTTATTATTGACAAGGGAAAGGAAAGTCACAGAAAATTTATATTTGAAATGAAAATGCAAAAACAAAAATGTTTTAATGACTCCTTGAGTCTAATCTATATTGTACATTAATTTAATGTCAATACATTCAGTTGGGAACAAAATAAAAAATAAAACACAATCCACCACCTTGGAAAAAAGTATCAACTCAGTGGTTTCCTGAGAAAAAACTTTGAACTCACCTAATGCAACACCCTAAAAACCCTAAATAACACAATCCAAATAAAGAGAAGTCAGTTTTTTTGTGGAATTCTATTATTTAAACATAAAACTACTGTAGTTTTCCTGCCGTAGTGTTTGTGTTTTCGTGATTCAATGGCACCTTCAAAAGAGTTTTCACAAATTGTTTGTAGAGCTTCCTGCAGGGTTTTTAATAACGAGAACAATTTAATATGAATCCATACACGATTTTAATAATTTATTTCAACAAAAGCAGAGACCTTAGAATTATATCTTTTTTCATTACACTTGTTTTAACGTTCCACAAGCTTCTAGATGCCCAAAGAACAAAATCTCTTTGTGCAACACACCATCCACCCCTTCCTTTTCTTATTCGTAAATTGACTAAAAAGATGTATGCTCCGAAAAAAATCATCATGAGGTTGACAGCAATTTACCATAAAATGGAAATTGTATTTTTAGTGAATATTAAGAGTTTGGCTCGGATTATGAGACTCTTCCCGAGGGGTGGTGGTGGGCCCAAACCTTTTTATTTCATTCGTAGTCCGAAGGACTCGTCGTTTATTCTGAATCATGACAGTTGCTGTCAGTAGTGGATGTGGATAGGTATCCTATTCTTTTCTCGTCTTCTACGCTTGCCTGAACCTGGTAGAATTTCTCGACCTATTCGTATAGCCTTACACTTCGTCGTGGTAGAGTATTGCTCCCACATTTATCTGAGAGTCTTCGATGGATTCCTGCTTCAGGTGCATTTACAGACAAAAAAAAAATCGAATCACGGCACGCTGTTCGTCCTTGGTGCAAAATTAAACTGTGTAATGATGCAGAAATCTTCCACAAGGTTTCTGTGGAAGGTGCAATCTATTGGTATGCGCGTAAAGAAAACAGTACCGTCAACCCACAGAATATTAAAACACATCTGTGGATACTTACTCCCTTATCAGACTAATAATTTCCGGACCCACGGTAACTTTGAACGCAGGATGCTGTGTATTGATTACGGGATCTAATATTTCCCATGAAAGCGTTTCCCGGGATGCATATCTGTCATTAGTTCGCGACTTAAAAAATACCAATTCTGAAGGTAAGTCGGTTTGTTCCAATCTTTGATTTATTATTACTTGGTTAATCATGCTAGTTGGGTTACAAAGACGCGCACTCTAAACGAGCATCTATTCTTTACTGTGAAAGATAATTACTTAATACCGATAGCACTTAATTTATAGCATCGAGGATCGCTTTATACAAGATTACCTTAATATTAATGACCATTTACAAAAGACCATTAACAAGACATTTATTATTTCTTTCCTAGAAGTGATTAAGAATATTTTTCATTTTGTTTTTATCGGTATTTAAAACTCAAAATTCAGATAAGCTCAATTTAGTCATCACGAGTTAGCGATCAGCTTAACATGGCTTTTGAGATAGTGCGGTATTATGCCATTTCTTTAGGCTTAAACATCTCCTTAACTAAGAATTACAAACGAAGCATTATGTTAACATCCATATTTGTAGCTCTTGTCTTTATGCGAATATTTATCTTCCTCTTCGACTTGGCACTCTTCATTCAATCCATTCAAATCGGATGTGAGTTACATACTATTCTATACTTTGCAACACGACCCATAAACTTTCCTGTTGGCATTGCAGTCTCCACTATTCTTTTTTGCAAGCAAAAACGTCTCAGTCATTTGCTACATTCCGTACACTCTGAAATCGAAAAATTCAATGAAAAGAAAATGACACGTAGCCTTGTAGTTTATTGTTTATGGCTGATTTTCTTTTATGCCATTGTAATTGCCTTGGGTATCGCTATGATGGTGCTTAATCGAAAGCCAGTTAAAGAGAATAACGAAGACATTTTTTTAGGAACAAATCTTTTCTATGAAATGCCTATATTATTAATAATAATTGAAATATTTGAGGAATATTTCCTAGAGTGCTATCTTGTTCTGTACGATCTTTGCCATCGAGAGTTTTGTCAGCTGATGGTGTTCTTGTTTAAAGACTTTAACCAAGAATTATGTGGTGAAGTAAGAAAATGTTCGACACTTGATATTGACTCGCTCAAAAAGTATCGTCGTCGTTATCGTATTCTTAGTGACCGGGTCAAGCAATTCAATGACGACTGCCATGCGATTGTCTTGATGTCGATATTTATTCGAACATTAAGCATCTGTCTTGATTTGCGTGGATTGAAATCGGATTCCATATTTCAAAGAGACTGGCTATCAGAAAGTTTTATAATCGTTGTTCTTCTACGGAATGCCATTCAATTACTCACTCTAATATATTCTGCTTCGTTGTTATCTGTAGAAGTAAGTATTTTTTTAAAGACTGAATTGTTCAAAAATTACCAAGTCTAAATTATCCCATTCAAAACGACTTCAAACAAGCATAACTTTTATTACATGTGCGGTTATACATTGATTATTTTTAACTTTATACTAGAGTTTTGGGCCTTATAAATATGTCCCAAGTCCGTTTAGAAAAAAAAGCAAGATTGATTTTCTTTTGAATTATTTTGTTAGCTTGGAGTGTTTGAATTTTTAATTGTACGCTTCTTTTGTTAATTTTCTTTTGTGGTTTGTTTAGAGAATAAGTATCACTGAATTGATGCAATTTTTGTTATTGGTATTAAGGAATTTTTAATAGCCACTTAGTAATTTTATTTTTATTTAAATATAAGGATTACAAATAACAGAAAAATTACTGGTTTTCAAAAATAATGGCCTGGGTCAAGCCTGCTTTTCACTTCAGCCTTAAAGTCCATTTAGAACTTAGTTATGGCTTCATATTATTTCCTGATGAAACTAAATTTTTAATTTTTATATTTATATTTACCTCATTTCGTTTTCAGTAAATAACTAAGGTCTACATTTAGAGAAAATATGCAAATATAAACTTTAAAAATTGATTTTCAAGTTATTGGATAGTTCAGTAAGTTATTGCGGTTTTCTTTTCCACTGATTTTCAAGACCGTTTATTTATTTTCATCAAAATATACACATTAATCAATGATATTAGTGCCTTTGTTGTTCGATTATCTTCTGCCATCTTTCGGGCAGTTTCATGATCCTCGATAAACTTCCTTTCCGTATTAGCGCTGAACTGAACAACGTGTCTTTGCATAGCGTCATCAAAAGCCAAAGATTTTTCACTCAAGGAGTTTTGCAAGGACCAAAACAAATGGAAGTTTGATGGAGCAAGAACTGGCAAATGTAGTGGCTGAAGTAACACATCCCAACCAAGCTCTAAATATTTTCCGCGATTTTTACAAATGTATGTGATTGCGCGTTCTCATCATGGAAAACCAGTCTTTTCCAAATTATCAATTACTAGAGATATACCCGGCGTTGCTCGGGCTCGTTTTGGATGAAATTTTGCAATTTCTGAATGTGAATATACAGAATAAATGAACATTATTATCTACCAAACATTCCAAAGCGAGCGAAGTCGTGTAGAAAATTGCTAAAGGGCGGTAGTTGGAGGGCATTGGGAGCATGTTAAAAATTCTTTTCGATTCTTCAGTATGAATTTTAATATATTAATTCAAGCTTCTGAGGAATATGCGATTTTGAGCAAAAAAGTTCATAATGAACATGGGTCCGAATTTGAACGATAACTGAGATATGAACAGAAATAAAAATGCCGCCACTAAGATCAACAAGTTAATAATTCACTTTCTACAACATCTAAGATGACGAAACTTGGAAGAATAATAGGATATAGAAAAGAGTGTATACAGTTAAAATTTGAAATGAGAAGTTTCCGAGTTACGCACTCAACATCGTAACACGTGCTCACCTATGAGTACTAACTACCACGTGTTACGATGTTGACTACGTAACTCGGAAACTACTCGTTTGAATTCGATCAAATTTTAACGGTAGTCACAATTTTATGTACCCTATTATTCTTCCAAGTTTCATCTCCTAGATGTTGCAGAAAGTGAGTTATTAACTGGTTGATCTTAGTGGCGGCATTTTTATTTCTGTTCATATCTCACTTATCGTTCAAATTCGGACCCATGTTCATA
The DNA here is from genome assembly GCA_023313115.1 of Rhysida immarginata. Lineage (NCBI taxonomy): Eukaryota > Metazoa > Arthropoda > Chilopoda > Scolopendromorpha > Scolopendridae > Rhysida > Rhysida immarginata. Next base: position 354,153 of record JAHWFO010108226.1, read on the forward strand.
TGAACTTTTTCGCGAAGAATCGCATATTCCATCACCCCTATCATTTTGGTGATGAAATTTAACAACACTCTGTATTTCAGTATATATATGGGTTATTTGAGTCACAATGGCGATAGCGGTAATCATATCATGGATGTAGCAACAATAAAGGAGTTGACGAGTGCTTGTTTGTTTTAGGAAGAATACAATTTGATGCACCACGATCAAACTTTTATCTCGCTATTAATACGTAATTTTTTGGGACAGGAGGAACAATTTATTATTTTTTCGAAATTTCATGTCGACATTGATCTTCCTCTTGCTTTGAAGGTCAAGTGTGCACAATTTCATCAAGCTCGGAATAAAACTGCAGATTTGTATTCACGGGAGGTCGGACGTGAATGGGACCTAGCCTATGACACTCCCCGGGTCTTCGAGGTCCTCTGTGCAAAATTTCAACCTCGGGGATTGCCCGGTTCAGAAGTTATGGAGGAACAAAGAAAGAAAGAAACAAACAAACAAATACCCCTTTTTCTGGTACTGCTTCGTTCAATTTGTTGATAGTAGGCGATCGAATTGACCGCAGCCTTCCATGCTTAAAGCTCGAAAAACACCACACCCTTCTCCGAAGAATAACGGATTTTGCTCCACAGAAATCTAAAACGCTCCTACAGAGTTGTTTGGCAGAAAACATGCTGTGAGGGTGGGAGAAAGTTTTCATAGCTGGCATTAAAGATGCTGTAGCCTC
>JAHWFO010108226.1:354979-391010 GCA_023313115.1 Rhysida immarginata
AATAAATCTTTTCTCTTCAGATTTTTGTTTAGTAAAACACCATCTGAATGCAATAATAAAAAAAGCAACCTGTTCTGATTCGTTTTGAAAATATAACTCGTTGATATTGTTATTTTGATTATTTCGCACCTGAATGCTAAATCGTATAGTTTACTCAAGGCTTTTTCTATACAGGTTGGAAAATCCCATGTTAAGAGCTTTGGACATTTTTTTCTCTGGCCGACAGAGCGGTGCTGAGAACACTGTAGTGGGGAGAAATTCAATCGCTCATTATGGATTAATATAAGTTTTCTACTTACCGACTGAACTTTTCCTCAAGTATTTTAAGATGAAAAATAATAATTTTTTAATTTTTTTTAAAGATATGAATCTAAACAACCCGCGGGTTGTCCCCCAACAGGCCGAAGCCCAACAAGGGGTTTTCTTTTTTTTTTTTTTTATAATAAAGGACAATCACAAACATCCATGCCTCAAGCGGGATTCGAACCCGTGACTTGCTGGTTGCGAGAGCAATAACTAGAATTATCTATATAATAATAATAATAATAATAATAATAATAATAGAGAACTAGAATTATCTATATAATAATTTAAAATGTCGATTTGTTGGATAACGATATAATTAAATCCGTTTACATAAATTATTATCAATTTATTGTCATCGGCCTTGGTAGCTCAATGGTTGCCTGATTGCCTCTGATGCCCGAGGACGCAGGTTCGATCCCGGCCGAGGACGACGAAGATTTTTTAGGGGAGAACTCCTGAGATCACGCACTTTCTTCGGAAGGGAAGTAAAGCCGTTGGTCCCATGATCAATTTATGTGACATTTCTCCAGAATATGATTTAAAAATGATTAAATTAAAGTCCACTATTATTACATAAACATCATAAAATTTGAGCAATGATTAGAAAACTTACTACATAATATAAAAGTTGCTTTTAATCATTGTTTAATGATAACGATTAAAATTAATTGTTTATTAAAGTTTAAAATGTTGAGGTGCAAAGTCAAATAGAAAAATCAATTAAACTGAAATTATTTCAGCGATTTTATAGGATGAATTAGAAATCTACCCACTACAATCCTTTGCGCCATCTAGCGAGTAAAGAAAAAATAGGACCAAACTTTGCTGTAGTGAAATCACGCAACTTTCCAACCTGTATAAAAAAAGCATTGGTTTACTAATTCGATGATCGCATTTCCATCTCTTGACGAAATATATAATAAACAGGGTGTCCATAATTAAAGGACCCTATTGCAAAGCTGCCTACAGGCGAAATCAGTCGTCAGGAAAGTGTGAAATTTTGTGGAGGACGTAATGAAGCGATGTGAATTTATTTCAACGAAAGAAAAAAAAATTGTTACGAATTTCGCAATCAGAGGGCGTTTTAAGTTGACTACCTGTAGTAAAAATGTAAATGTATGTGCTGTCAAGCAGCAGCTGAAACCGAGGAACATTCGGGAGAAAAACATTTTACAGAAGAACGTGTCATCAGCCATCACTTCCTTCATGTGTGGCCTGCCCGATCCCCAGACCTCACACCATGCGAATTTTGGCTTTGGGGACATTTGAAACATCTGGTAAGTCGTGACAATTCAGATACTTTACCTGATCTCAAAGACAGCATGCACAAGATTTTGCCGCACACACTTTGGTCAACTGTGGAACATGTCATGTTGCGATATCTGAAAATGATGGCCATGTCACCTTTTGCCTCAACTTGTTAAACTATTGTATATATGTGTGGCTAAATGTGTAATTAGTTATTAAAACCCCCTTTGGTGGCTAAATTCGTAACTATTCTTATTCTTTCATTACGTCCTCCACAAAATTTCACACTTTTCTGATTTTTTTTTTTTTAACTAAAATTTGTTGTGCATTTTCCCGTTAGCTGGAGGTTTCAAATACAAGCCACCAAGTTTCAGTTTCTTTTTCAAGCCGATTCATACGAATTTGATCATGAGCACTTCGTTTTTAGTTCATAGATAATGGGACCAGACTATAGTACTTCCTTGGCAGCTGGGTGCGATACATGCTGCAAAAGTTACTTATTCTGGTTATTAGATAGGTGGATATAACAATGTGACTGGCAAACTCCTTTCTGCCGCCCTGGGGGTAGGGGGTTCGAATTGTGAAAAACCCCGTCTTAGCACGTCCCTATGCTATCCATCCTATGACCACACCGAGTTTGAGTTGGTGGCCCCAGTAGATTTGGCTGTGCGATGATGAGTCAGTGAGTCAGGGCCGTACCCAGAATTTTATTTCGGGGGGGGGGGGGGGCGGCACCCTGGGGACAATACACTATTTCGATTCGAGGTCGTTTTTCTGGTTAAGTTTCGATTTGAGGCCGTGTATGCGATACAGAGTTCGTTAGATAGAAACGAGTCTAATATCGACCCACAAATGAAAAATTTACAGAATTATAAATGAAAAGATGCATTTAAAAATACTCATATTGATTTCTCACCCATTTAAATTATTGATTTCCAATCCTAAGACATTCTAAGATAGGAGATAAACGATTCCACCTATTTGGTTAACGATATTGAAATGTTCTTTGTCGCTTTGTGTGCAAATAAAAGGGAAATGCTATTTAAATTTCATTTATGTCGTTTATTATTATTAATTCAGTATTTACTGAAAGGCAAACACTGTCGATTGTATCCAAACAGTTGTGTTCATTAAATAACATTACGAGGCAAATGTTCATCTATTGTTGTGTAAGATTCTAAAATTCTTGAAAGATAATTTCCCGATAGTATCTAAGAGACAGTTTTGCATTAAAGGGTATAAAGAATAAAATAAAAAAATAATATTTATCGGTTCTTTATTATTTATCAATATTAATTCTGGAGAGCGAAAACATGGACATCATACGGTATTACTCTGCGTTCCTAGGTCTAAATATAGTTTCCATCTCGCCTTACAAATCCTACAAATCCTTGAAACTCTTCTTCTTCTCATTACTGATCTTCCAGTTGTTTTTTGTGTTGACCACATTACTGACTCTTTCCAATTTTATAACGCATGGAATGAACATTCATGACACCCTCTCAGTGATTCGATATCCCTTGGCCTTTTCGGTGAACATAACCATCTCTGTTCGATTTTTTTGCAGACAGAAACAACTGAGCAAACTTTTCTACGAGATGTACACAGAGATCGGCAAAAAACATCGAATTTTTAGTCTGCAACGCGCTATTGCTATACACTTGCTGACCGCTCTAGCATCCAATGTCGCTTTCGTGGGTTACGCTGTCGTTACAGTTCTGGAATTCGACAAAGCAAAAGAGGTTGGGAACTTTGATTATCTTGGGATAAAATTTCTAAGGCAGCATTCTATCATTATCAAAATATCTTACATTTTACAGAACTTCTACATAGAATCCTACTTACTTCTCCTCAACCTTTGCGTACATGGATTTTGCCAGACGATGATCCACTCTTACCAGGATTTCAATCAAAATTTCAGTGAAGAATTAAGACAAAACTGTTATCCAAGAATCGAGACACTCCAGTCATTTCGGCTACGTTACAGCAGCCTTGACCGAAACGTCGCTCTCTTTAATGAACATTGCCACTTCATGGTATTGTTCTCGATTTCTCTGCGTCTTTTCGCCGTCTGTATCAACTTAAGAAGTTTGAAGGCTGATGGCATTTTTAATGTGGACTGTATATTAAGAATAAAATTGGTAATGAATATCACGCAACAAACAATTCTTTTGCTCATTATCATCAAGTATGGCGTGCAGTTATATGATGAGGTGAGTCCTAAAGTCATTTCTTTAGATAGCAACATTTCTACACGAGTACATAAAATGTTTGAAATAACGGCAGTGGGAACAAATAATTGTCACCTCGCCGGCTCATAGTTGAGCATTTTTAGACCAAACCGATTTCAGTTCTGAAATATATTTTTCTTAGTAGTAAAAAATATACAACAGCCAAAACTGTAGAAACTAGGATAACACAAATGTAGCAAAGAAACCACTGTTTCACATAAATAAACAACAAAAGGAATCATTTATGTGGATTAGTTGTTTCTTTTCTTTCTTTGTTGTTATATTTTCCTTATTTTATGAGGAATTTAGAAATTGTCCATCCACTTTAAAACATTAAAATTAATGGCGAGGAAACATTTTAATTGGCAAAATGGCAAGAAATCTAAGCTTAATACTTCGCAATCGAATACCATCTGGTAAAGGGATGACCTTAACACATTATCGCGGACACAAATTGCCGTAAGGATAGGCTAAATTGAGTAATCTAACAACGAACTCATCAGCAGCATCGAGCAAACAAGCGATTGGCCTAAAGCAGAACTTAAGACTTTGGATTATCAAAGTCTAGGGAGGAGTTGTGGAGATTTTTTGCCAACCAACTTAATAGAAATTTTCTGCAGTAAGACTCCATCCTTACGTGAATAGGTTAATAAGTATCGAAAGGTGCTTTATACTATCTGTGTGGGGAAACATGTCTGTCTGCCTGTCTGTCCGTAACTCTAACTCCTCCAAGGCTATGAAAGATTTTCAAAATATGTTTCCGTCAGTCGATGAAGAAAGAATTCTCAGGTGTATTCCTGTCTCGCATCTCTCGCTATGAAGAAAGAATTTGGGGCTAATTGAGGATTTTTCCCCGAAATTCTCGAACTGTAATTCCTGTGGGCCATTTCATAGATTTAAGAATGTCTCCATTGTCTTTTTGCTTTATGCACACAAAAAAATAACTGTGAAATTGTGTCCGTTTTTGTAACCCAACGACCGCACTGTAAAACTTCCAAACCTTGCTGTTGTAATTTTTCTTTCAATTGAGTGGCGGATACTTCATTTGCTATATTGCCTATATAAATTCAATATAGCTGTTTAGTTTAGCCTTTCGGTACTTGCTGTCATTCCCCAATAGTTTATTATTTGTGTAACCAGAGGTCTGACATGTATTAGAGAGATGTCAAATGTTTTGTACATTCAGTATTCTAACATCTAGTGTTTTTCTTAAGTCGCCAAAACATCTGGGAGGTCGAAATCTCAATTCGAATACTTTAATTTGTACATACGACTTTTTTCACTTAAAATTGGCTTATATGGAAACACTAACTGCAATTTAGAATATAGGGCTACAAAAAAGGATTCATATAATTGATTCATGAAAAGAACAGTAAACTCACCAAGTTTTTCTCAAACTCTACAAACGTTCTTCTGTATGTCCCCTAGAGTTTAGTGGATTATCCACGGAATTCTCCATCACTCTTTCAACTGTTCCAGCTTATCTGTTTACATTGTACATGTAGTTCTGTTTTGTACTTTCTTCTGAAAGCACGCTAAACTGCACTAACAGTCTTACATCAAGGATATTCCTACACACAAAATTCTTTTTGTCCTTTGTCGCCATTATGTAAAGACACTGCACTCGTGCTGCCAACTGGTGAGTACGGTTGTATCAATCATGTTTGTAATACGTAGGAAAATAGAGTATTTGGAAATCAAGTGAATCACTTATTGGTGTCAACGCAACTTCGAACCTCTTTGAACCTCGTTGATATTGGTGGAGAAAGCATGTGCGTTATAATTAAGCTTTTCTTTAATGATTTCACACAGATATTTGCTTGAGCAGTGCTAAACTAATAGGGCTTTTGTCCAATCTTTAAAAGGCAACATAATCAATTTAACGAGTTCGTGTGCGAGATACGATCGCTTGAGAAAACACTAAACAAACATTTTTCGTTTTTGAGAAAAAATTACATAACATAGACTGTGTTTATTGATTTAATATATCGGTGGTCGCTTTTATGCAATTTTCGTTAAATCATTCGCAGAAGATCATTCATAAGACTTGATTCTTTCTATCCAGGGAGCGATTAAGACAATATTTAAAGGTTTTTCAAAACTTCAAAATTTAGAAGCATTAACACTTCAAGGTAGTCATTGCGGTATAGTCAACGACTAAACATGGTTTTTGACGTGGTGCGCTATTATGCCATGTCCTTAGGCATAAACATGTTCCTAACGGAAAAGCGTAAAAGAAGTAGTTTATTAACCTTATTATTTTTAGGGCTACTTCTTATTCAAATATGTTGTTTCCTCTTAGCTGTAGCAGCCTTCATTCAATCCATTATAAATGTAGGCGAGTTACGCAATATTCTACCCTATGTGTCGGCACCCGTGACTTTTCCGGTAAGCATTTCCATCTCCGTCATTATCGTTCGCAAACGAAAACGCCTGAGCCTATTAATGCATTCAGTACAATCTGAAGTCAAAATATTAAATGGAAAGAACAAATTACGAAGAATGGCACAGAACCTTGCGATTCAAGGCTTATGGTTGATTTTCTTACTTGTCTTTGATATTAGCTTGGTTATCCTCTATATAGCCAATGACCCATTTTTAATGAACATAGAAGAAAATTCTGAAGAAATAAACAATCTTCGTAAAAGACGCACATCACTCACAGTAGTCGTGATATTTATTCGATATCTTATGCATTGCTACTTGGTGCTGTTCGATCTTTTCCATCGCCAGCTTTGCCAGCTCTTGGTGTTCATGTACCAGCACTTTAATCGCGACTTAAGTGCCGAGCTATATTACTTTACTCCAAATACAGACACCCTCACGCGTTATCGTCGACGGTATCGTGCTCTGAGTAACTGGGTGAAGAAATTCAACGATGACTGTCACGTGATCGTCCTGATGTCTGTATTTGTTCGAGCTTTCAACATTTGTCTTTGTTTACGTTTATTGAAACCTGATTCATATTATGCAACAGATTGGATATTGACGAGTGGCGTACTCATTGTTCTTTCACGGGATTCAGTTCAAGTGATTACGCTTTTGTATTCTGCTTCGTTGTTATCTGTTGAAGTAAGTATTTCTTTTTAAAAATGTCATTTTTAAATAATAATAAATTTGATTCGAACTGACTTCTTTCCTGAAATGAGTAATCTCACTGCTTTAATGTACTGCAAGGAAGCCGAACATTATTCGCCTAAGTGAAAACACTTTTCGAATGAACTATATCATCATCATCACGGTCAACCCTATGCAATCCACTGCTGGATGAAGGTCTTCTCTAAACGCTTCCATTCTTCTCTGTTTGAAGCTTTGGATTTTCAGTTGATGCCAGCCACCTTCCTCATTTTGTCGATCCACCTTACATGGAGTCGTCCTCTTGGGCGTTTAAGGTCTCGAGGGTACCAATCCAGAATGACTGTGGTCCATCTCATGTCTTGTTTTCTAGCGATGTGACCAGCCCATTGCCATTTAGAATTTTTGATCCGTTCGATGACGTCAATCACCTTCGTTTGGCTTCTTATCCAGCTGTTGCATTTTCGATCTCTTCTTGTAATTCCCAGCATACATCTTTCCATGCTTCTCTGGTTGTCTGTAGTCTTTGCGTTGTCCATATTTCAGCTCCATAGGTGAATGCTGGTAAAACACACAGGTTGAAAGCTTTTCGTTTTAAGCTAATTGGTATGCTACTTTTCAAGATAATATTATTTTTGACAAAAGCACTCCATGCTGTTCTAATTCGTCTGTTAATTTCATTCAGAAAGTTGCCATCCATAGTGATTTATTGTCCCAGGTAAATGTAGCTCTGTACTTCTTCAATCACGATGCTGCCTGCCATGACCTTCTGTTTTGGAGCAAATGCATTGAACATAACTTTTGTCTTCTGTGTGTTCAGTTTCAGTCCTACACGCAGACTAGCCTCTGCTAGTTCTTGTAATATTTCCTCCAATTCAGAAGGACTCTTACTGGTGAGAACGATGTCATCGGCAAAACGAAGGTGGTTAAGGAATTCACCGTTTAAGTCATTTTTTTGTCCGGTTCATTTCCTTGAAGACTTCCTCTAAAACTGATGTGAAGAGTTTTGGTGAGATGGTATCTCCTCGTCTTACTCCTTTTTCAAGGTTGATCCTTGCTTTTCCTTTATCCAAACGAAAGACAGCAGTCGCTTTATTCTGGAGAATACTAATATAGCTTCGGCTATTCCCGTTCTTTCCAGAGCTTTAACTACAGCAAGTGTGAACACTGAGTCGAAAGCTTTCTCAAAGTCGATGAAGGCAAAGCAAAATGGTACTTCACATTCGTTGTGGCGTTTGATAAGTTATCTTATAACTTTTAGTTAAGGGCTTTACATTGGGACCTTAGATCAGAGAAAGCAATGTAATCACCGTTATCATTAGTAGCTTTGTAATGGGTATGAGCAGCTTTTTTCAGTGAAATAAGGTTCGTAAGCTCGGGAGAAAACCAGGGTGGATGTTTACGATTTCTAATACGGATTTTGGGAATATAAAAGTCCATTAGATGATAAATAGTGACATACAGTTGTTCTACTGCAGTGTCCAGGTCCAGTTGTTCGAGATAACACCAACTGACTTCCTGTAAGGCCAAATTAAGGAGTGATAATCACCTCTATTATAGTCAAAGCAGAAGGAATCATACAGTAGAGAATTTTGCTTATTCTCAATCTTGATAATACCCTGCAAGGGCGGATGATGGATTTCAGGTTCGATTAAAGGATCATCTGAAATATGAACACACACATCAAAAGAAGATAAGATGAGGTCGAGAATAACATAATTATCATTTCTGAAAGTATTATGTTGGGTAAGGTTCAGAAAGTGAGTCGTGTCAAGTAAAAGATTTCCACAAGGAGAGAAGGTGTTACGATCACCGCACACATAACCATAAACCCAAAGGGAGGTAAGTTCACGTAAGTTGAAGTCACCATACACACGGGGGAGATGATTCTTTCTAGCTCATTAAGGTGGCATTCGAGGGTTAAGGATGAAGCATCAGGAGGAATATACACTACACAAATAATGACTGATTGCCCTCCTAAAAAATAATGTTAAAAATATGCTCGACAGTAGGGCTAGAGTCAATAGGGAGGGATGAGAGTTTTTTGTTGATAGCTAAGAGATGATTTACGGCTATTCAGTTCATTTCTGTCGGTGCGGTAGATGTTGTAGTTACTTAGACCAAGTTCAGAGTTGCCAATGTGGACTGATAAGTTTGTTTCCATGAAACAAATCACAGAAAAAGATTGGAGAGACGCATTTTGGGTTAAATTAAGCATTTTAGTTCTTAGTCCGTTAACGTTCTGATAGTAAAATGATAAACCCGGGTAATCTAGTTTTTTGACGAATCCTTAACAATCCTGGGCGAGCCCTGAATGAATCTAATAGCGATGTCTTTTTCACCATTAACCATACGAGTTTGTAACTCAAGATTCAGTGAGTGCAGGAAATCCTGTTCCATTTTTGTTCTATCCTTGCGGATTGATACATTCGTCCCATCACATATAGATTTTTTTTATGTTTGAAGGTAGTTAAGGCATCTAAAGCAGATCACCTTAACTGGCCTCACTTTGCCGGGGTTTTTTCTCCCTAACCTAAAGCAACGAAAATTGTTTAACGATGAGAAGGGAGGAGAAGAAATTTTGCTTAATATGCCTTTTATCTTTACAGTGTCATTCTCCTCCCCCGAATCTTCTTCAACTCCGAAAACTAGTACACTGCTTTCCCTAGCGCGACGTTCATTGATTTCCGAAATCACATTTTCCAAAACACGTGGCGAGATTTGCCCCATATCGCTGTTAAACAAAGATGCTTTAAGTTCTGCGATTTCATTCTTCAAGGACATAATTAAATTTATAATTTCATCCTTACCAGTGTTTTTTGCATTCCACGCAAACATATACTAACGAACCGTTAGAAGAGGCCAATGCTGCCGTACATTTCCTATTTAGTCCCGTGCACTTGGCGTGGCTCGATCGGCGGCACATGCCACACTTTATGCTGTCAGCATCGTTACAATTATTTTTGCAGGAGAGACATATGATGTTCTGCATCTTACAAATAGAAATTATGTAAAAATAATTAACTACTTTAGTTGATAAAAATTATAAAATAATGAAAATACCGGGACACGAAGTTTAAAGCTGCAACACTAGCGGAAGCGGAAGCCTGCAACATTGAACCAGAAAGATGTAGTCCGAAGGATTCGTCGGTTTTCTGAATCATATTCTTTTCTCGTCTTCCACGCTTATCTACCCTCTTAGAATTTCTCGACCCATTCGTATAGCCTAAATTTTGCCGTGGTAAAGTAATGCTCCCATATTGATCTGAGAGTCTTCGATGGATTACTGCCTCTCATGATGCAATTCTAATGCTTGAGGAGACTGTTGCAATTTATTTGTATGCACGCGCAGAAATCAGTACCGCCAACCCACAGAATATTAAAACACATTTGTGGATTCTTATTATCTTCCCCTCGTCTTAAGTGAAGACAATCAACAAAAAGATTGAACATGATCAGCCACAACGTTCCAATAAAACGAAGCGTGTATATGCATCAGGAGATCTAATGTTTCTCATTACGGCATTTCCCAGGATGCCTATCTACGATTAGCTCACGACTATTATGAACCAATTCTATAGGTAATTCGGCGTGTTCCAACTTTTTAGGTCAATTACGCTAGTTTGTTTACAAGACGCGATCACATTAGAGCACTCTATAAGTAACATCTGGGAGCATTGAAGATCCCTTTTATGCAATATTACCTTAATGTTAATGGTCATTTGCAAAAGATTGTTAACAAGATATCATTGATTTTTTTCTTTCCTGGATTTGATTAGGAGAATTTTGCAATTTTTTTATCGCATTATAAAACTCAAAACTTAGATAAGCTCTTGCTTAGTCATCGTGAGTTAGTTACCAGCTTAACATGGCTTTTGACATAGTGCGGTATTATGCGATTTCTTTAGGCTTAAACATCTCCTTAACAGGAAATTGCAAACGAAGCATTATTTCAACTTTGATATTTTTTGCTGTTGCCCTTATTAGAATATTCATCTTCCTCTTCAACTTAGCAGTCTTCGTTCAATCCATTCAAATCGGAAATGAATTACACAATATTCTATACTTAGCTACGGGACCTGTAAGGTTTTCTCTTAGCATTACAATCTCTATCATTCTCTTTCGCAAGCAGAAACGCCTCAGTCAATTGCTACATTCCGTACACACTGAAGTCAAAAAATTCAATGAAAAGAAAATGATGCGAAGCCTTGTAGTTTACTCTTTATGGCTCATTTTCTTTTATGCCATTGTAATTGGCTTGGCTATTGCTATAATGGTGATTAACCGACAGCCAATTAAAAAGGCGATCGAAGATGTTTTCTTAGGAATCAATTTTTCCTATGAAACGCCTTTATTAATTATTATAAGTTATATGTTTGAGCAATATTTCCTACAGTGCTATCTCGTTCTGTACGAACTCTGCCATCGTGAGTTTTGCCAGCTGATGGTCTTCTTGTACAGAGACTTTAACCAAGAATTGTATGCTGAACTAAGAAAATATTCGACACCAAATATAGATTCACTCAAATTGTATCGTCGTCGTTATCGTGTTCTTAGTAACCGGGTGAAGCAATTCAATGACGACTGTCATGTGATTGTCTTCATATCGGTATTTATCCGAGAATTAAGTATTTGTTTTGATTTGCGTGGATTGAAAGGGGATAACGTATTTCAAAAAGACTGGCTATCAGAAGGACTTATAATGATTTCGGTTTTACGGAATGCCTTTCAATTATTCAATCTAATATCTTCTGCTTCCCTGTTATCTGTCGAAGTAAGTAGTTTTTTGTTCAAAAATACTAAATATTAATTTCAGAACTTAATTTTATTTGAATGCACGTTTTTAAGAATTCATAAACTGCAGAGGCTCAAAACATACGTAGCTTACAATAAAACAGGTTAGGCAGTACTTAAATGTTAGATACAAGGTTAAATTATCCCTTCTAAACAACTTCGAACAATCATTGTTTTTTAAATGTCTAAGTTTTACATTGATTATTTTTATTATCTATCATTGAATTACTGCTTCCTCAGTGATGTTTCAATTGTGATTTGTTTAAACTAATAAGTGTCACTGAATTGATGCAATCTTGTTATTGTTATTAAGGAATTGTCAATTGAGACCTAGTAATTTATTTTTTTTGTATTTAAATGTAAGGATTGCGTATAACAGAAAAATTATTGGTTCCTCAAAAATAATGGCTTGAGTCAAGCATGATTTTCTCTTTAGCCTTAACGTTCTTTTAGAACTTACAGTGGAAGTACATGAACATGCACCTCACAGATTTACATCAAATTGAAATATGTTACTCATCTAAAACTACCACACTGGGAATAATTTGAAACAGAATTTATGTTGAGTTCGTTTTTTGAGCTGTTTTCTTAATTTGAAAGAGTTAAATAGGTATGCTGATTTCAAAACTGTAGTTAGTTTTCTTCTACCACGTCAATTTTTTTCCCTAAATTTTATGTGAATCTGACCGCTCTCTGTGGAATCGAGCGTGGATTATAGGAAGGCGTTTCCTAGCCTATCATTTGAAAAGATTAAAGCCGGTTTGTTTGATGTCCACAGATTCGTCAGTTCGTTACAGATTAACATTTCATCGGTACAATGACCGAAATTCACAAGAATGCTTGGTTGGCATTCAAAAACATTGTCAAAGACTTTCTTGGAAATACACGAGCGCAGAATTACACCGAAATTGTGTAGGAAATTCTTGGTTGCAACATGAGCATCAAATTGCATTTTTTACACTCCAGAAAAAGCTATAAGCAAAAACTTGACGTTGCAGAACCTGAGTTATTAACTTGTTGATCTTGGTGGCAGCATTTTTATTTCTGTTCATATCTCAGTAAGCGCTCAAATTCGGATCTACATTGTATTAAAAGAAAATGTTCATTCTCGTCACTGTGTGTGTCTGTTCAGTGTGTAACTGTTTGTCATTGCTTACAGTTATACACACTTTTTCAGAATCACCCTGTATAGCCTTTGTATGAATAAAACTATTCTTTGTGAACAATATATTTGGTAAGTTTTCCCTTTATTTCCCTTTATATGCACATTTTTTATGACTTTTGAGAGAAAGAGAGGGTATCCTATAGCTTAATAAGTTGACGTTATAGAAAAGAACTGCGGTTACTTTGGGATTCAGAGGCCAAAAGTTAGTCAAAAGAAATCACAGATATAAGACAACGAAATTGCTATTTCCCAGTGCTATTGATGCTTGCAAAATAAGAAATCGAGACATTTTGTTTCTTTCAAAATAAACCGCGAAAACGAAAAAATTTGAGTACACATAACCATACAAAGACTCCATTGTTAAAACCATAGTTAAAGTAGTGTATGTGTATATCTAAATGTGTAATATTATGAAAAATACAGTGTTTTGAAATCGAATGAATCATTTTATAGTAGCTTTAAGCTTGGTTAACGCTGTTCAAGCAAAAATGTGCTTAATTATACCAAGCACCCGTAAAAACTAGCCGCTTTCTCCACCATTGTTAACGAGTTTAAAAAGATTGGAAACTGCTTGGAGACAATAAACGTTCTACCAGTTTTAAAGTGATGTTGAGTACAGTTGTACTTTTCATGGACTATTGCAATCAAATTAGTACCTGTAAACGATTCATTCGATTTCAAAATACTGAAATGATTCAAAATAGATGATTCATTCTTTTAATCTTTGAAAAGCAACAATCAATTTCTTGAGTTCGGTTGGGAGATACGATCACTTGACAACGCTCTAAACTAACATTATTTCTTTTTAAGATAAAGTCACAAAACATATACTATGTTTATTGATTTAATATATCGCCTTTATTCAATATTCGTTAATGATTCGCAGAAGATCATTAACAAGATTTGTATCTTTCTATCCAGACAGCGATTAAGACTAAATTTTAGTTTATTTTTTGTAAGATTCACAATTTAGAAGCATTAACACTTGAAGGAGCTCATTGCTGTATAGTCAGCAAGTAGAACATGGTTTTTAACATAGTGCGCTATTATGCCATGTCCTTAGGCATAAACATGTCCCTGAAGGAAAAACGCAGGAGAACGATTTTCTTAACGTTAATATTTTTTGCGCATCTCTTTATTCTAATATGCATTTTCCTCTTAGAGTCAACAGCCTTCATTCAATGCATTCTTGATGGCAGTAAGTTATACGATATTTTATTCTTTGCATCGGCACCCATAACGTTGCCGGTAAGCATTGCTGTCTCCGTTATTTTCGTTCGTAAGCAAAAACGCCTCAGCCAATTACTACATTCAGTACAATCTGAAGTCAAAATATTAAATGAAAAGAACAGATTACGAAGAATGGTACTGAACCTGGCGATTCATGGCTTATGGTTGATTTTCTTATTTATCATTGGCATTACCTTGCTTATCTTTATTATGATTAGAGGCGATATACAAGATAATCCTGTAGGAATTAGGTTTATCTATGAAACACCTATATTATTAATAATAATGTTGATATTTGAACAATATTTAATGCAATGTTACTTGGTACTGTTCGATCTTTGCCATCGCAAATTTTGCGAGCTGATGGTGTTCATGTACCAAGACTTCAATCGAAACTTAAATGCTGAGCTAAACCACTCATCTGCAAATATAGACTCACTCAAACGTTGTCGTCGCCATTATCGCACTCTTAGTAATTGGGTGCAGAAATTCAACGATGACTGTCACGTAATCGTCCTGTTATCCTTATTTGTTCGTGCTCTCAACATTTGTCTTGGTTTACGTACATTGAAAGTTGATTCCTCTTATCAAACTGATTGGATAGCAGAGAGTATTATAGTCATTTATCTTGTACGGGATTCTGTTCAGCTGCTTACACTTATATATTCTGCTTCGTTGTTGTCGATAGAAGTAAGTATTTTTCTTATTTAAAAGCTGTCATTTCTTTATAATACTAATAATGTAATTTATGAGTCAAGGTCAACATGTCTTTCATAGACTCAGGCACAACAAGGCTCTTAATTCTGGGTGAAACAAATTAGTATAGACCAAAAAGTAAAAGTTTAAGGCTTACCCACGACTCACTGAGATAAGTATTAGGGGCCAGGGATCAAAATGCTTATGTTGGCATTACCTCCAGTAACACTCCGCCATTTGTTGACGTGATGCCCCTACGTGAAGTGTGTGGTATTTATGTAAAAGAATGTCAGACATACAAGGTGCTACCCAAAATTTCCGAGAATTTTCTTGTAAAAAGCAGAAAACGTACCTTACACCCTAATTTCCGCTGTCACCTTCAAAATAGTCACCTCTGGCTTATGCAACGATTCCAGTAATTTTCTCATTTTTGGAAGTACCTGAAATTGTATTTTGGAAGGCTGTGGGGTTGTTCAAGACCCGTTTCGATTCCACTTGGATATCTTCAATAGAGTCAAAATGCACTCTTTCATTTTAGGGAAGCGGTTGAAGTCGCAGGGGGCTAGATCAAGAGTGTAAGGAGGGTGAAAGACCGTTGACATGTAGTTTTTTTTCCAGGAATTTTTTAACAAGAACGAAGTGTGTGCGAGCGCGTTGTGATGGTGGAGCAACCAGTATTTGCTCTTCCACATCTTAGTCCGTTTGCACGAAATTCCCCCTTACTCTTTTCAAAATCTCGCAATAAAACTGCTTGTTGACCGTCTGACCAGGTCAAATGGTTTGGAAATTTGCAGAACCACAAGATCACGTAACACCACAAACAACAATAACTCGCAAAGAAATGCGTCTACGATTAAGAATATTGAGAGAGCAGCAACTGAAAAGTGCACCAAGAGGTATATAGTGGCAGAACCTCGTCTATTTGGTTTATTCGAATTCTCGGATATTTTAGGTAGCACATCGTATATTAGATGTCAAATGTTTTGTCCATTCCGTAGGGAAGACCGGGGCAGGTTTGGAACAGGGCTAGATTTACACATTCCCTATAGTTCACTTACCGTTGGTCGGAGCGCACAGCCTTCGATTCGAGAGAAACGTTACAACCGCCATGTACACTCAAAACACTCTGGTGTCAGTCGCGTGTAAGAACAGTGAAATAGACAACTTTTTTTTATACCGTTATGCCATTCTAATCTTTCTTCTGATACGTAAAATTTCCCTGTTATAGGATTGGTACCACTAGATCATCAAAATTCATTATTGCTTATCCTGTTAGACTGTTTTTTGTTCTTTTTCTGTTATTTTAACTTATTGAGTTGATTGTTAACCTTATGAACCAAACTTAGAGGCTTACGCAGGAAAGGTGGGGGAGATTTACTCATTGTTTGAGGTCATATAAAAAGTCAACAGCTGGAGAACAGTGGGTTCAATGTAAGAAGGTGGGCACATGATCACTGCATTACAACATGTAATTCAGTGAATTTTGTATTCTGTAAAGTTTTATTTGCTAATATTTGTATTTGTATCCTGTATTTGAAATGTGCGTATCCTGACTCATTTGTACTCACTGAATGAAACAATGGGATTACCTCAAAAACATTTTTAATTTGAAAATAATATAAATTTAAGATAAGTTAAAACACCATACTGTACCTTAAAGTTTAACTAATGGATAGATACGAAAATTGAGTGAAATTGATTTATTACTAAAAGTACAAAATTAATAAAGTGTGTAAACCTACCCCTAACATAAAGTGTTTTCCTTAAGTCGTGAAAACACATAATAGATCTAAATCTCAATTTGCATATGGGAATTTGTACATAGGAATTTTTCCACTTACAATTGGCTGATATGAAACAAGGTATCTGCATAACAACAAAAGAAGATAGGATAACACTATTCTATAGACTTGGAATTCTAAAGTAAATCATTTTTGTGGAATAGTGGTTTTAGAGTGATCTTAAGTACAGTTGTAATTTTCATGCATTATTACTATTAAATTAGTTACCTGTAAACGATTCATTTGATTGCAAAATACTGAAGTGATTCTTAATAGGTGATTCATTCGATCAATCTTTGAAAGGCAACATAATCAATTTCGTGAATTCGGTTGCTAGATGCAATCACTTGACAACGCTCTTAACTAACATTATTCTTTGTTTTTCTCGCGTTTTTAAGCGAGAGAGTTACATAACATAGGCTGTGTTTATTGATTTAACATATCGCCTTTATGCAATTTTCGTTAACTTTTAATAATCATTCGCAACAGGTCATTAAGAAAACTGATGATGTTCATGTACCAAGAATTTAATCAAAACTTAAGTTGTGAGCTAAACTACTCAATTGCAAGTATAGACTCACTTATACATTTTCGTCGCCGTTATCGTCCTCTTAATAATTACGTGCAGAAAATCAACGATGACTGTCACGTAATCGTCCTGTTGTCCGTATTTGTTCGTGCTTTCAACATTTGTCTTGCTTTACGTTCACTGAAAGTTGGTGCCTCCTATCAGACAGATTGGATAGCAGAGAGTATGATAGTCATTTATCTTATACGGGACTCAGGTCAGCTGCTTACACTTATATATTCTGCTTCGTTGTTGTCGGTAGAAGTAAGTATTTTTTATTTAAAATATTATTTCTCTGTAGTACTAATAATTTAATTTAAGAGTTAACGTGAACATGTCGTTCATAGCCTCTGTCTGTTAGTTGACTGGAAGCAAAGAGCGTAAACACCCAGGTAACCAAGAAATAAAGAAAAAAAAAACAAACATTTCGCCAGTTCATATTATATGAATTCTATCGGGCCAGCACCCCTCATCTACGTTTTACGGAAGATGGCCTTGGTTATTTGGTCCGGGAAAGCATTTCTTCTAGCTATTTCGTAGGTAAGTCGTAGTTCTTCATTCCTATCTTTATCGGTGACTTGGTATGAGAGAGCACGGTGAAAAAGGTATTTTATTGCGGCCGCCTTATGTTGTTGCACACTGAATTCTGAAACAGGCTCTTTTGCTAGCGTCAAATTGACGCCCCGTTCACCGCAAAAAACGCCTTGAGTTTGCGCGTTAATAGCAGTATCGGACTATGACTAATGTTTAAGGATATCCTTCTCCAACAATTCACGGTTTTTGCTCCACGAACTGGCAAATTTGGCAGAAACCTCAAGGAACAAGCGCTCGGGAACAGTTGGTTGACAGAAGACAGGATGGAGTTATATTCGGGGAATATTTTCATGGCAGCATCATGAACGTTGATAGTTTTGGAGGCATCATGAATGGGTATCTCTCAATCATTACCGATTAGGGATGCCCGTATGTTTTACGGATGTGATAGAAAGACAATATGACATGCCATATAACTTCATTTAAAATCTCTAAATTTTACAAATTTGTATAAAATCGAAAATCTGAAGGATCAACTCGATCGACCCATCAAACCCTTATTCCGAGATGCATTGTGTTCCATAGTCACACAAAGTCAATAGAAATTCTTTACTACTCCCACTGCAGCTGGCTGCAATAGGTATTGCCAAAGGAACATAATTTAGCTATCAGTTAGGTGGACATAATTATTTGATTAGAGACTGTATTTCAATTCGAAGTCGATTTTTGAACCGACAAAAATATTGGTCTTTTTCTAGTTTAGATTTCGATTCGATGGCGAGTATGATACGGAGTTCGTTTTGTAGAAACGAGTCTATTATCGACCTACAAATAAAAAAATTTACAGAAGTGTAATTATAATTTATTTTTTAAACATTTCTGGAAAGGCATATTTAAAAATAATATGTTGGTGTTTATTTAAAATATTGATTTCCAATTCCTAAGTCCTTCTAAGATAGGAGATAAACGATTCCGCTTATTTGGTTAACGATGTTAAAATGATCTTTGTCACTATGTAAGCAAATAAAAAGGAAATAAAATTTATATTTCATATATGTCATTTATTAATAATCCAGAATTTATAGAAAAGCAAACACGGTCGATTATGTTCGAAAAGTTGTCTTCGTTAATCAACATTACTAAGCAAAAGTTCATCTATTGTTGTCAGAGATTCTAAAATTCTTAAAAGATAATTTTCCGATAGTATCTACGTGCAGCCTTGCATCAAAGGATAGAAAATATTAATAAAAAGACAGAAAAATTTTCAATATTAATTCCGATCTTGAAAACATGGACATCATACGCTATTACTCTGTATTCCTTGGTCTAAATATCGTTTCCATTTCGCCTTACAAATCCTGCAAATCCTTGAAACTCTTCTTCTTCACATTACTGATCTTCCAGTTGTTTTTTGCGTTGACTACATTATTAACTTTTGCGAATTTTATAACGCTTGGAATGAACATTCATGACATCCTCTCAGTGATTCGATATCCCTTGGCCATTTTGGTGAACATAAACATCTCTGTTCGATTTTTTTGTAAACAAAAACAGTTGAGCAAACTTTTCTACGAGATTTACACAGACATCGGCAAAAATCATCGAATATTTGGTCAACAACGCGCTATTGCTATCCATTTGCTGACCGCTTTAGCCTCCAATGTTGCTTTCGCGGCTTACACTGTCGTTACAATTCTGGAATTCGATAAAGCAAATGAGATTGAGAAATTTGATTATTTTGGGATAAAATTTCTAAGGCAGCATTCAATCATTATCAAAATATCTTACATTTTACAGAACTTCTACATAGAATCCTACTTACTTCTCCTCAACCTTTGCTTACATGGATTTTGCCAGACGATGATCCACTCTTACCAAGATTTCAATCAAAATGTTCGTGACGAACTAAGACAAAATTCTTATCCAAAAATCGGGACACTTCAGTCATTTCGGCTACGTTACAGCAACCTTCACCAAAACGTGGCTCTCTTTAATCACCAATGCCACTTCATGGTCTTAGTCTCGATTTTTCTGCGTCTTTTCGTCATTTGTATCAACTTAAGAAATTTAAAGGCCGACAGCATTTTTAATGTGGATAGGATATTAAAAATAAAATTGATGCTGAATATCACGCAACAAACATTTCTTTTGGTCATTATCATCAAGTATGGCGTACCGTTAAATGATGAGGTGAGTCCTAAAGCCATTTCTTTAGAAAGTAGCATTTCTATACTGGCACGTAGTTGTATGACGCACTTTTTTGCGCGCAATCATACCTTGGGAGCGTTGCTTTCAGTTGAAGTGGATTCTAATTATTCTAATTATTACTCTTGTACGGGAGCCAGTTCAACTGCTTACGCTTTTGCATTCTGCTTCGTTGTTATCTGTAGAAGTAAGTATTTCTTTTAAAAAAGGTCATTTCTCAGTAATCGAAGCTTACGAGAAAGACAGGCCCTGCACTTAAAAGTCACCTGATCAACATAGGTCTAGCAACAATGTAACCTTCATTATTTCCATTTTGGAACTTGTGTGCCAGGATATGTCTTTCTCGTAGCCCTCGTCAATAATATTAAAAAGATTTTATTACTACTTCGTGTGTATTAATAATATTAATTTAGAGTTAAGATTTACGTCTTTCAAGATTCCACATAACACGACGCTTAATTTTGGATGAAAACAAAGTACAATATTCCTAATCTCAGACCTTTTAATGACGTGTATTGTGCTTTATTGTCGACCACATTGAACTTTCCCCTACATTCTTTACAATACTTCAAACTATTTGCAGTGTTGCTGTGTGTACTGCATCTTGTTAAAATACAAGGTGATTATAATTAAAGTCCCTTTGTAAAAATGCTATAAAAAAACAACCATGAGTCCGAATGACTTCAAATTTGGACTGAGCATTCTTGAAGAAGGGGCATTTGATATGGGATAAGAAAAAAATAGTTCCAAAATTTATCACTAGATGGCGCTGTAAGCGGCATAACGGAAGCGGATTCAGCTAGAAGTGACATTTTGAATTGAAATACGACGGCTTTGGCATGAGTTGTTTATGGCATGATGTTTTTACATTAAAGTTGGTCAAGGAATGCAATTGACACTAAAACAAGTTAAACATGATTTTTTTTTATTATACAGTACAGTATTAGCAAAAAATCAACTGTACCGGTCAATGAACATGATTGCTTCGGGTTTGATGATGGAAAACATGACTTTCAAGTCATTTAACAGTTGTGGCACTGTTAGTGCAAAGCCCATCCACCACGGCAAGGTCGTACCACATCGGTTGGGAAAAATCGGTTTTTAATTGTCCTTGGGCCAAAAACCGCATAAAAAGCAACAATGGAAACGCCTATTAATTATCTCGGGACTTGCGCAAGACATGTTCAATATGCTGTCCACCATTTTCCTCCACAAGTTTTAACCGATAAACAGCATGTTCCACAACAGACCGGAGTGTCTCCGGGGTCACGTTGTGAACGTGGTGCGTAATCCGAGCCTTCAATTCCGCTAAATTTGCAACTGGGCCACTGAACACATGATTTTTAAGGTAACCCCAGAGCCAGAAGTCACAAGGATTGAGGTCCGGTGATCTTGCAGGCCAGGCTCTCGGAAAATGACGGCTGATAATTCTATCATCTCCGAAATGTGTCTTCAGCAGTTGCTTCACTGGCTTTGCAATGTGCGGAGGAGCGCCATCTTGCATGAAAATTATTCTATCCACGCATGCATGCTGTTGAAGTGTTGGAATTACCTGGTTGCGTAAAAGACACGCATACCGTTGACCATTGACTGTACAGGTAACGGGACCCGCAGGACCCACTTCCTCGAAAAAAAATGGCCCTATAATCAATGATGCTGTCATCCCGCACCACACAGTTACCTTTGCAGAATGAAGCGGTATTGAAACACATGCGAAAGGATTTTCCGTTGCCCATATCCTGCAATTTTGTGTATTGACAACGCCGTGGAGATAAAAATGGGCTTCGTCTGTCCACAAGATGTTCCATGGCCATTCATTGTCCACTTCCATGCGAGCTAGAAATTCTAAAGCAAACGTGTGTCTAATTGGCAGGTCAGCAGGAAGTAACTCCTGAACATGGGTAATTTTATAGGGATAACAATGCAGGATATTGCGTAAAATTTTATTGACCGTGCTCACAGGCATGTCTAAAGTTCGGGCAATTCCCCGTGCACTGCACGTTTGCACACCACTGTTCGACCCTTCCTCTAATGCTTCAGCCACATCTTCTACTGACGTCAAAGCAACTGCTTTCCTCCCTCTGCCAGATTTCACTGCAAAAGAACCTGTCGCTTCGAATTTTTTAATCATACACCTCAGAGCCTTTGCAGACATCGGACCACATCCTTTTTTCATTCCCTTTAATACCCGAAATTTCTTTAAAGCTGCTATGGCAGAGTCGCCATTCTTGTAAAAGAGCTTCACAAGCAGAGCGCGATCCTTCATTGACAGACCCATGGCAAGCTGCTGAGATACAAATATGACGAGAACGCCATGAGGCCTGCGTTTTTATAACACATGCAATGTCTCATGCGCATGCGTATCTTTCAATTTGCATAGTACAAATCCTCCTAGGCATAATATGCCGCTTACAGCGCCATCTAGTGATAAATTTTGGAACTATTTTTTTTCTTATCCATATCAAATGCCCCTTCTTCAAGAATGCTCAGTCCAAATTTGAAGTCATTCGGACTCATGGTTGTTTTTTTATAGCATTTTTACAAAGGGACTTTAATTATAATCACCTTGTACATCGTCTATGCAGAAAAAACATATGCTAGAGAAACTGACTTTGATCTAAGACAGCGATGCGCAAGTGGTAATGGACTAATTATGCAATACAGTCACCATGTACATAAGCCTCACTGAAAGAAAGGTTCTTATGTTTGTTTCTATTTGGGGTAATGCTACTAATTTGTAATGCTTAATTTTGTTACAGGCTACAAGAATTTGACACCTTGTAGCCAAATGTCTAATACTACAAAAATATTTTGTCGAGCCCTGACCTGAACAAAATGAATAACAATAGAGGAAAGAGTAATTGGCCAAAAGCAAACCTTGAGAGCCTTAAATCTGGTATAAAAAACCTACGGAGAGTTTTCGAGAATTTTCCATCAAACAGATGGGATAGATGCCTGTATAATTTTCCATCAAATAGTAACACTTCGGCATTTGGTGGGATAGATGCCTGTATGTGAAAATATTTTTGATACGAGGACTGATATGGTATAAGGGAAATATTAAATATTTTGTTCGCTCAGTGTATTATTTTCAAGATATTTTTAACGAGTTTTTTTAAATCAAGATACTCAAGATATAGTGTTTTCCTCAATTCGTCAAAACGTCTGGAAGACCTGAACCTGGAATTGGATTTGGGTATATTCGGAAACAAGCTATATCTTTTGCTTATATCGGTTTATTCGGAAACAAGCTATATTCAGTTTAAATTACAATTTTTTTATAATTAGATAGTAATAATGCTTGTAAAATACAGACTCTATTCAAGCTTACTCGTTAACACATATAATTTGGAAAAATCGTCTAAACAAAGAAAATTGCAAAAAATACAGCTAAACAAGAACTGCAGCTGAACCTACACGTCTTTATCTACACTGAGTGGCCAGTTAGGAACACCCCCTTAATACAGTGTTGCGCCATCCCTAGCAGCTATACCATGCAGTGTATAATTAAACTCACTTTTTTGAGTGCTAACACGTAGATAATCGCTTGAACAAAGTTACAACCAGAGACAAATGAGTGCCCTATTCATTTCGCTGAGCGCTACTGGTGCCAGCGGAAGTGCTGCATTCTCCATGTTACGATTGGCAAAAACCTAAGGTGGCATATATTCTCAATGTAAATTCAGATGTTTTTGTAGATGATTTCTGGAAGTATTAGTAAGCATAACCTTTTTTCTGATTTTTTAAAAAAAAACTTTATTGCATTAACTAACGATAACGTATACTTTTAATAACTCCAAATAATGATTCAATTCCTAACGAATTTTTAAAAGACAAATATTTTAAAATTTTAAATTAAAAGAAAAGGAAGAAATAATTCTCAGTTCAATAAAATAATCAATTTATTAATCCACATATTGTAATAAGCAATTGTTTGCGATTGTTTCACATCGGCCTCAGTAGCTCTGTGGTTGCGTTATCGCCTCTGATGCCCGAGGACGCGGGTTCGACTCCGGCCGAGGACAACGAGAATTTTTCCAGGGAGAAAATTCTGAGATTCGGAAGGGAAGTAAAGATGTTGGTCCCGTGTAGTCGTCTGCCGGCTGCACGTTAAAGAACCCTTGCAAGGCAAAATTTGAAAAGGACTCTGAAAGGAACCCTTCTATACCCGGTCCTGAAATGACCATAGAAGTTGAAAAGGACGTTAATACCAAACAAACCAAACCAAACCGATTGATTCACATGCATTGCCTCGGGCGATCAGCTGTTTCTTGCCAATCCCAATATGGCGGCGCGAAGGCATTACTAGAGGGGAGGGCACTGCCAGTCTCTTTCTTTCATTTGTCTCCGGTTACAACGAGTAAAGCTAATCGGGATGCTTTCTATCTTTGAAAGAAACAATCAATTTCGTGACCTCGGCTGCGAGATGCGTTCGCTTGACAACAATCTATATTTAAAGAAGAAACATCTATTCTTGTTTTGAGAATAAGTAACACAGCATTTTATGGTTATCGATTTACTATACCGGTGGTCGCCTTTATGCGATATTCGTTAAATATTAAAGTCTTGCGGTTTCTATGACGACAATATTTACTTAGTTTTAGGTTCATACTTTAAAAGCATCAGCACTTCAAGGTAGTCATTGCGATAGAGTCAACAACAAAACATGGCTTTTGACATAGTGCGCTATTATGCCATGTCGTTAGGCATAAACATATCCCTAACTGAAAAACGCGAAAGTATTTTCTTAATGTTAATATTTTTAGCACTTCTTTTCACCCAAACACGTATTTTCTTCTTACTCTTAGTAGCGTTCATTCAATCCATTCTCAGTGGAACTGAGTTATACGAAATTCTATTCTTTATGTGGGGACCCGTATCTATTCTGGTAAGCATTACGATCTCCATCTTTCTCATTCGTAAGCAAAAATGCCTCAGTCGATTACTTCATTCTGTCCACTCCGAAGTCAATCTATTTAATGGTGAGAAGAGATTACGAAGAATGGTGCAGAAACTTGCGTTTCAAGGCTTATGGTTGATTCTCTTACTTGTCTTTGACATTGCTTTGTGTATCGTTGGTATGGTTAGGGGCAACGCGTTAGACACAATAAAAGAAAATTCTGTAGAAATAAGCCTTTTCTACAACACGCCTGTATTATTAACAATCATCCTTATATGTTCTCGATATTTAATGCAATGCTATTTGATTTTGTTCGATCTCTGTCATCGCCAGTTTTGCCAGCTGATGGTGTTCATGTACCAAGATTTTAATCAAGACTTAAGTGCTGAGCTAAATCACTCTACTCCAAATATAGACTTACTCAAACGCTATCGACGCAATTATTGTGCTCTTAGTAACTGGGTGAAAAAGTTCAATGATGACTGTCACGTGATCGTCGTGCTATCTATATTTGTTCGAGTGTTCAATATTTCTCTTGGTTTACGTAGATTGAAAGCTGATACGATTTATCAAACAGATTGGATATCAATGAATGTTCTAATTATTTCTCTTGTACGGGACTCAGTTCAACTGCTTACGTTTTTGCATTCCGCTTCGTTGTTATCTGTAGAAGTAAGTATTTCTTTTTAAAAACTTCATTTCTCAATAATCGAGGCCTAGGAGTAAGACAGGCTCCGGCACTCAAAAAATCATTTGGAACAACAATCCAACATTCATTGTCTCCATCTGGGATTTTACCAATCAGTATTTTTTGTGTATTGGATACACTGAAGTTTGGATTGTTGCTTAGACTCGATGGTCGAGTGACTTTTGAGTGCCAGAGCGTATCTTTCCCTTAAGCCTTTTTAATAATACTAATAATATTTTTTACTATTTCGTACGTACTAATAATATTATTTTAAAGTTAAGATTTACACGTCTTTCAAGATTACGCATAACCCGATGTTTAATTTTGGCTGTTGTACAACCCCCCTTTTTATTTTGATATTCGTGTATCATTGACGGTTTTTAAGATAGGATTTGAATGTGTCCTAATTTGCATATTTGGGATGATGAAAAGCGCTCCATGGGATAGGTCACCCACAGCTTCCTATTCATTGGATCCATCGAAATTGGTATATCTGCTTCAGTTACGAAAATAAAAGGAAGGGGGCCATTTTTTAAACACCCTGTACAATGGAAAATAGATTCATGTCTAATTGTGTATTTTAATGATTTCCACGTAGTAAAATTAAAAACTAAACATTAAATGTAAAAAGATGAAATGCACAGTTTGGTTGATCGGCCTCGGTGGCTCAGTGGTTGCATGATCGCCTCTGATGCCCGAGGACGCGGGTTCGACCCCGGCCGAGGACGACGAGGATTTTTCAGGGGGAAAATCCTGAGATCATGCACTTCCTTCGGAAGGGAAGTAAAGCCGTTGGTCCCGTGTAGTCGTTTGTCGGCTGCACGTTAAAGAACCCTTGCGAGGCAAAATTTGCGGCCCCTATAACGCCGTCCTAAAATGACCATGGCAGTTAAAAAGGACGTTAATACCAAACAAACCAACCAACCAACAGCTTGGTTGATGTATTCAGCGTTATGTTAAAAAGTAGATATAGTCGCTTGTTGAAGCAAAACATGTGGCTCAAACTAGCCGTTGGTCACTCAGATTGTTGGTATGATATTTGTTGGTCAATTTTTGAAGGTATTTTTAGATGAACTTGACGTAACAATTATGTCTTAAGATGTTGTTGACAGTTATCAATCTTGGGCGTGTGATTAGATGTGATGTTGAAGCAAAAGACGATGTGGTCTAATCACTGAGATGATGTTGGTTGAGCAAAGACTTGAAGATATTTATCGGATGAAAGTTGGTTTACTTTTTAACATAACGCTGAATACACAAAACAAACTGTGCATTCCATCCTTTTACAGTTAATGTTTAGTTTTTAATTTTATTACATGGAAATCCTTAAAACACATTAAATAAATAAATTACACATGGGCCATTAAAATATCGTATTGTGGAAATGTGATTTGGTGTTCTTGTTTACTGATAGAGTAAAGATATTAATGAAAAAGAAAAACGAAGGGGAAAATACCGCGATCTTGACTCGAACCGGGAACCATGAATACTAAGAGTTTTGGACCATCGCGGATGGAGAATTCTTCTTTCCAAACCAAATAAAATAATAAATTTATTACTTTCGCATAAGCCTTCATCAGCTTTTTGTGCGATTGTCCTGTGCGATTCAATGAACACTGAATAGACAAAACTATAAAGATACCTTAATTTCATTAATAGAATGCCGCCTTTAGACTCTATGGCATCGACTTGACTAGATCAAGGTTCAAGCAAGCTTACTGAACAATTATCGACATCTCCACATAAACGTTGGTTACGGATTCTTGGTTCTGAACTTTCAATCGATGGTCTCCCATAGATTTTCATTAAGCTTAATTCTGAAAAGCGTGCAGGTAACTGGATGGTCTCTACGCAAGCACAGTATAATTAAGTCTTATTTTTGAGTGCTCATACGCAGATAATTGATTGGACACTGTTAACACGCTTAAGACTAATCGAGTTTCTTCCAATCTTTAAAAGGCATCATAATCCATCTCGTGACTTCGGCTGCAAGATACAATCACTTGACAACATTCTAAACTAACATCTATATTTTTTTGAGGAAAAGTAACATACCCTTTCTATGGTTATCAATTTAATACACGGGTGGCCGCCTTTATGCAATATTCGTTAAATATTAATGATCATTCGCGGATGATTATTGACAAGTCTTTATACTCTCTATCCAGGGAATGATTAAGAAAATATAGGTTTTTAAGGTCCAATAATTATAAACCTGAACTCTTGAAGGTAATCATTGCGATACAGTCAACCATTAAACATGGCTTTTGACATAATGCGGTATTATGCCATGTCGTTAGGCATAAACATGTCCCTAACTGAAAAACGCAAAAGTATTTTCTCAGCTTTAATATTTTTAGCACTTCTCTTCATCCAAACATGTATTTTCCTCTTAACCCTCCCAGTCTTCATTCAATCTATTCAAAATGGAAGTGAGTTACGCGATATTCTGTTCTTTGCATCAGGACCCGTATCTTTTCCAGTAAGCATTACGGTCTCCGTCATTATCGTTCGTAAGCAAAAACGCCTCAGCTAATTACTACATTCACTACAATCCGAAGTCAAAGTATTCAATGGAAGGAAAAGATTACGAAAAATTGTACAAAGAATTGCGATTCAAGGTTTATGGTTAATTTTGTTATTGGTCTTTGATATTGCCTTGATTATCCTTATTATGAGTAGAGGCGCATTTTTAATGAAAATTGAAGAAAATTCTGTAGGAGTAAGCTTTTTTAACGAAGCGCCAACAATATCATTAACAGTAATTATGATATTTTATCGATATTTAACGCAGTGCTATTTGGTATTGTTCGATCTTTTACATCACCAGTATTGCCAGCTAATGGTGTTCATGTACCAAGACTTTAATGAAGACTTAAGTTCTGAGCTAAATAACTTCACTCCAAATACAGACTCACTCAAGCGTTATCGTCGATGGTATCGTGTTCTTAGTGGCAGGGTGCAGAAATTCAACGATGACTGTCACGTGATCATATTATGTCTGTATTTGTTCGAGCGATCAACGTTTGTCTTGCTTTACGTATATTGAAACCTGATTCAGATTATCTAACAGATTGGATATCATTGAGTTGTAATGTCATTGTGTTTATACGAGAGTCAGTTCAGTTGGTTACATTTTTGTGTTCTGCTTCGTTGTTATCTGTTGAAGTAAGTATTTCTTTATTACATACCTCATTTCTAAATCTTAATAATAATAATAATAATAATAATAATAATAATAATAATAAGTCAGGAAACCGAAATGCCCAGGACTCATAGGATTTTAAGGGATTCGAGGATAAAAAGGAAATCATTTATTTTCTAAAGAAGCCTTTAGCTATTAGTATTAGATGAAATTGCTAAGGAACCTCTGTTTCAAAATGAATAAAAGTTTCCAAAAGGGTAAAGAGAGATAAGTAATTCTCTATATTTTCGAACATATAAGCATTTAATTTGTAAGCATTAATGTTTAATGAAATGAGCATCAACTGCTGAAATATTCCGTGTAAGGGTTTATTATAAGGGTCGTACAAATGAAAACGAAAGTTATTTATTTTATCCAAAATGTATACAAGGAATTTAAAACTACTCTCCAAATGCGTTAAGGCATTTACCCCGCTGTGTAACAAGAAGACGTGTAATTCCTTTATGGAAGAAGTCTTTCGGTTGCGTGTGGAACCATTCCACACCCTCTTACGATCCTACATGTCGTCTTTTTTTCCCCACACAAATTTTCGTTTTCATTTGTACGACCCCTATATTTCTTCATAATTTCTTCATAAGTGCGGCTCATTTTAACGGCTTAATCGACAGCAACATAGGTCGAACTTTATCTTGTGCTAATTAAGCATCTGGGAGCTTTAGCCTTTTAATAGTTCAAACGAAAAGTACAGGCGATGACTGCATTCTTGTATTATAAACATTTCAAAACTTCTTAATAACGCCGTTAATTGAAGGCTTGCCCGTAAGAACGTGACTTCAGTTGATGTTCTGTTGGTTTTCTTCTTAGCGAACGTCAGCGTTTAAGTCAGGAGAAAATTTTCTTGACAAATTCCCCTCTGCTTACTTCTAAGTTTGACAATCGAAAAGATTTACTTCTAATATAATCGACCGTGCCCATGTTTTGTGTTCCGATTGGTAGCTGCTAGCATCGGAATCATTTTTGTGTGCTAGGCAAGTACTTTTCTTAGTGTGCATCGGAACCACGTCTATTATTAACTTCTTTGTACTTAATTTTTGTTTTGTGCGCATCCTAAAATAAGTGTGCTCATTTAATGTGTAAGTGCTCCTACTATAATGCCCCAGTATTAAGTGCACCATTTTAAGTTTTCCTCTGATTATTCCATTGCAAGGTCCGTCGTAGCGAATTCTTCTGATTAAACGTCGAGGACATATCATTTGTTTTGGATTTTGTTGCTCTTCTTTCTGGGCGATGAAATTACGTCCGTAAAAAAGTAGTACGAAGAATCGCATCTTTTGTTATTTAGTTGAACGCTCATTTATAATTGCCTTTGCGAATAAATTACTTTTATTATTTAAGTTGCGCCTCTTAGCCATTTATTTCTCCACGTGACACAATCACTCAACAATCTAAACTAACATTAATTCTTGTTTTCAGGAAACTAAATACCATTTTATGGTTATCGATTTATGCAAATATTAATGATCATTCAAAGATGATCATTACCAAGCATTTATACCTTCTACCTAGGGAGCGATTAAGACAATATTCACAAGTTTTAAGCACTCAAAATTTATAAACACCAAAACGTAAATGTAGTCATTGCGATCTAGTCAACAACTAAACATGGCGTTTGACATAGTTCGCTATTATGCCATGTCGTTAGGCATAAACATGTCAGTAACTGAAAATCGCAAGAGCATTTTCTCAGCGTTAATATTTTTAGCACTTCTCTTCATCCAAATTTGTATTTTCTTCTTACTCTGCTTAGCCTGTATTCAATCTATTCTAAATGGAAGTGACTTACGAGATATTCTATTCTTTGCTTCGGGACCCATATCTATTCCGGTAAGCATTACGATCTCAGTCATTCTCGTTCGTAAGCAAAAACGCCTTGGCCAGTTACTACATTCGTTACAATCTGAAGTCAAACATTTCAATGGAAACAAAAGATTACGAAGAATGGTACAGAACCTTGCGATTCAAGGCTTATGGTTGATTTTCTTATATGTCATTGATATTGGCTTGATTATCCTTATAGGTAAAAGCTCATTTTTAAGGAACATGGAAAAAAAGTCTGTAGGAATAAGCCTTTACTATAAAACTCCTATATCATTAATTTTACTCCTGATTTTTTATCGATATTTAGTGCAGTGCTATTTGGTATTGTTCGATCTTTGCCATCGCCAATTTTGCCAGCTGATGGTGTTCATGTACCAAGACTTTAATCAAGACTTAAGTTCTGAGCTAAGTCAATTTACTCCGAATAGAGACTTACTAAAGCGTTATCGTCGATGGTATCATGTTCTTAGTGTCGGGGTGAAGAAATTCAACGATGACTGTCACTTGATCGTATTGGTGTCTGTATTTGTTCGAGCTTTCAACGTTTGTCTTGCTATACGTATATTGAAACCTGATTCAGATTATATAACAGATTGGATATCATTGAGTTGTAATGTCATTGTGTTTATACGAGAGTCAGTTCAACTGGTTACGCTTTTGTATTCCGCTTCATTGTTATATGTTGAAGTAAGTATTCTTTTGTTACAACCGTTATTCTAAAATAATAATAAATTATTTTTAATAATAATAATTGTAACAACGATAAGAGAATACCCCACCAGATAATCTGGAGGGGAAAGCCCCACGTTGTCCCCCAAAAGCAAACTGCCCAAAACGGGGTTAATGAAAAACAGGTAAATAACGAATTACAAATAATAATTAAATAATAAAGACAAACACATATTAAAAATTAAATTAAAAACTAACAGATCAAAAGATTAAGAAAATAAAGAACTAATAATAATAATAATAATAATAATAATAATAATAATAATTAAACTTTTTTTTTTAAACATGAATTACAAGTAGCTTGAATAATCTTAAAAGCCGGGTCAATTTGAGAAAATTTTGTTTTCCACTTTCTAGTTTGAAGAAAGGTAGAGCTCTTTCTACTGCTTCTGGGAACGCGAACCCACAAAAGTTCAAGGGTTCGTGGAGCACAGATTTGTCCATTAAAAATTCTAATTAAGGTATTAATTAAATAAGTATTAATAATTAATGAAAGATTAAAACTTTTGTAGAGATCATGATTAAGATGATCGCACGGTCCAAATTTTCGAAATAAAAATTTATAAAATTGAGAACTTTTTTCCTGTAAAAAATGAAAATTCTGTGATTTACAATACAATATTTTTGGAATTACGATAATTTTAATAAAAGTTAAAGAAGTGTTTATATAAGTAAAAAAATTGGAGAGTCTTTTTATAATTCCAATTCTCATATATACTTGGGAAATAAGATATTCCAAATGTTTAGAAAACGACAAATTATCCTGAAAAATAACACCCAAGTCCCTAGCAAAACATTTTCGCTCTAAATTTATTCGGCCCAACTTATAATTGAAAACAAAGTTAGTAGCCTTTCTTGAAAAAAGAATAAAAAAGGATTTAGATTCATTTAATCATAAACCATTGGATCCAGCCCAAAAAGCACTGACGATTGACGCTATGCTGACTTGCACAGAAGTAAAAATTGATTCCGAGAAGGTCGACACTTTCTTTTATCACAAATCTATTTGACGCACAAGAAATTTGATGGTCCGTCGCACACTGAGATTTGCAATAGTATCGAAGTTTACTGAGGAATGAATTTATAAACAACACATGTAGCACTAACGGGAAATCACTTAATGAAGGAGACCCTTTCAGTCGCACTCGTTTTTGATTATTACGCACACTAAATTAATTCGCCTCCGGCAAACTGCTTTAACACTAATTCACGCTTAGCCACTTAACACCATGACAAATTTAATCGTAGCAGGTTATGTTAGCACTTATAAGGATACACACACTGTAGCACACACACACACTCTTGAACTGTAGAAACTTTATGAAGCCTTAATAAAGCTGACGCCGAAACTCTGACACTCGAAGTTGTTGAAACCACCTTACTTCGACCAACGTATTTCGTCGCTCTGCGAACGATGAAAACAACCACGTTAAATGTCAGATAATTAATGTCGTGATTTCACGATATTTAATGTAAATAAAGTTACGCTTCGACAGCACTCTAATGTCCAAAAAAAAATAAGGCGAAATAAGTTGTATCAGATAAATTTGCGTGTAACGTCGTCGTCCCTTGCAGGGAAGTGGAAAAGCCCCGTCGTCGTGCACCAAAATGAATTACGTGAAATTTATACAGTAAGTTATGGAAAAGAGGAGGTAAGTTTTTATAGAGAACGGAAACACACCAAGGGCTTCATCGTTTTCCGAGAGTTCATTCGCATACGGCGAAAACACTGTTCTAAAGTCGTTAAGTGCTGCGGCCTGAACTTGAGCACGAAATATTGTCAAATTGCTTACTCCGCTCACTTGTACCTCAGCTACAAAGTTTGTAATCGAAAAAGTCCTACCGTAAATTATCACGTCTGGTTGGCAGCATTCTCCGTCGTTATCTCTCGGCCGGCGCCGTCCAATCTCTATCGCCGTTGTCTGTGAGGGATGAGGAAGCTTTCCGTCACCCGACGAATTTTCCGCCGTTAATGATGAGGCATCCAAATAAGCTATTAGGCTCTCTATAGCTTTTACAAGCCTACCTTGTAGGTCTGACGGTTTCTGTAGCGGTTCTTCGTTCTTCCGCTCGCTGCTTGCTCCCGTCGGCTCTTCTCCTCACAATGTCGTCGGCGCAATCCTCACAATTCCAGAATGGCCTTTCAGCCGCCACTCGTTGCATGGAGATTTTAGTAGAGCACTTACGTTTTCGTTCGTCTCTTTGACAGTCATAATTTGCGCCCTTAAATTGCTGAATTTGACGCGGAGCTTTTCCTCGCTCCCTTCCTCGTCGCCTCCGTCTTTCTTTTTCCCGTCTCGACTGCCGCAATCCACGTGATCTCTTCGGGATGACATCACTCTCGGCCGACGAGCCTCCTACGTCATCCTCCTCCTCCTTTCCTGAGGACGACTTCTCCCGTCGAAATCCACGTGACACATTACTTTGTGTATCGTTGTTATTGTTAGAGACAAAGCATTAGACACCGTAAAAGAGGATTAAATCTTTTCTACAAAATGTCTATACGTATTATTAACAATAATCTTTATTTTTTATCGATAGTTTATATAATGCTGCTTGTATTTTTCGATCTTTCCCGTCGCCAATTTTGCCAGTTGATGATGTTCATGCACCAGGACTTTAATCAAGACTTAGGTGCTGAGCTAAACCACTCTACTCCAAATATAGACACTGTTAAACGATATCGACGCTGTTATCGTGCTCTCGGTAACTGGGTGAAAAAGTTCAACGATGACTGTCACGTGATCATCATGCTGTCTGTATTTGTTCAAGTGTTCAATATTCAATATTAAACTCTGATTCGCTTTATATAACAGACTGTATATCAATGAGTATTCTCGTTATTTCTCTCAGTTCAAGTGCCTAAGTTTTTGCATTCTGCTTCGTTGTTGTCTGTAGAAGTAAGTATTGCTTTTTAAAAACGTCATTTCTCAATAATCGAGGCTTAAGAGAAAGACAGGCCGCGGCACTCAAAAATCATCTGACCACCGACGTCTGAGCAACAATCCAACCTTCAGTGTCTCCATTTTGGATTTTACCAATCAGTGTTTTTTTCGTTTGTTGGAAACAATGAAGATTGAATTGTTGCTCAGACCCGATGGTCAGATGACTTTTGAGTGCTAGGCTTGTCTTTCTCGTGTGGTTACCATTAACCAACTGAGGTGGTTGGTTTTAAATGTGTTGGACAATTTTTGAGAGTATTTGTAGATGTAAGGATTATGTCTTCAGTTGTTGTTGACAGTTATCAATCTTGGGCGTGTGATGTGGTCTATTCACAGAGATGATGTTGGTTGAGTAAAGCCTTGAAGGCAATAGAATACCGCTAATACAGCTGAGTAAGAGCCTATACACGCAAAGGCAGATGTAGAGTCAGATAAGCATACTGAACATTAATCAGCATCTCCATCTCCACCTTGGTTACGGATTCGTGGTTCTGAAGTTTCAATCGATGGTCTCCCATAGATTTTCATTAAGCTTAATTCTGAAAAGCTTGCAGTTTGCTGGGGTATTTACGCAGGCACAGTATAATTAAGCTCATTTTTTGAGTGCTCATATGCAGATAACTGATTGGACACTGTTAACACGCATAACGCTTATTGGGTCGCCGGAATAAGGAATATAACAATTTTATGGTTATCGATTTAATATATCGATGGCGGCCTTTATGCAGCTCTTTCGTGAAATATTCGTAAAATATTAATGAACTTGATATTCGTGAAATATTAATGAACATTCGCAGGTGATCATTAACAAGTTTTTATACTTTCTATCCAAGGAGCGATTAAGACAATATTTACAAGTTTCTAAGGCACACAATTTATAAACATCAGGACCTGAAGGTAGTCACAGCGGTATAGGCGACAATTGAGCATGGCTTTTGACATAGTGCGCTCTTATGCCATGTCGTTAGGCATAAACATGTCAGTAACTGAAAAACGCAAAAGTATTTTCTCAGCGTTAACATTTTTGGTACTTCTTTTCATGCAAATATGTATTTTTCTCTTATTCTTAATGGCCTTCATTCAATCTATTCTAAATGGAAGTGAGTTACACGATATTTTAATCTTTGCATCGGGACCCATATGTCTTCCGGTAAGCATTGCGGTCTCAGCCATTCTCGTTCATAAGCAAAAACGCCTAGGCCAATTACTACATTCAATACAATCCGAAGTCAAAATATTCCATGGAAAGAAAAGATTACGAAGAATGGTACAGAACCTAGCGATTCAAGGAGTATGGTTAATTTTCTTATTTGTCGTTTATATTGCCTTCATTATCCTTGTTATGAGTAGAAGCGCATTTTTAATGAACATGGAAAAAAAGTCTGTTGGAATAAGCATTTTCTATAAAATGCCTATAATATTAACAACGCTCCTGATATTGTATCAGTATTTAATGCAATGCTACTTGGTACTGTTCGATTTTTACCATGGCCAGTATTGCCAGCTGATGGTGTTCATGTACCAACACTTTAATGACGACTTAAATTATGAGCTAAATCACGTTACTCCAAGTAAAGACTCACTAAAACGTTATCGTCGATGGTATCGTGCTCTTAGTAACTGGGTGAAGAAATTCAACGATGACTGTCATGTGATAGTATTGATGTCTATATTTGTTCGAGCATTCAACGTTTGTCTTGCTTTACGTATATTGAAACCTGATTCAGATTATGTAACAGGTTGGATATCATTGAGCACTACTCTCATTGTGCTTGTACGAGAGTCTGTTCAACTGGTTACGCTTTTGCATTCTGCTTCGTTATTATCTGTTGAAGTAAGTATTTCTTTAATACAAACATCATTTCTAAATAATAATAATAATAATAATAATAATAATTTTTTTTTTTTTTTTTTTT
>JAHWFO010108226.1:391110-408922 GCA_023313115.1 Rhysida immarginata
AAAATTTAAATTTACTTTTTTACCAAGATTTTTACAACGATATGGTATTCAAATCTTTCCTATAATATTTCTAGAGGCCAATTTCGAAACCCAAATCCGAAGCCCTTTCTGGGCTTGTATGGATATAAAAAACGGGTCTACATAAGTATATACAATTTTTAAACAAATATATATTATTCCATTTAATATATAACGGAAAAAATTTTTCGTAAGACTTATTTTATCTAATTTTGAGCTTACATTTTGTGTTTTTCCAATATAAAAAACTAGACTTAATTAAATTAAAGGATGTTAAATTTAGCATCCATTCTGGTACATTATTAAATAAGTATGGAACATAAAATTGCCTTTCTCGCTTTCCATAATTATTAAAAATTTGGGGTATGTCAAAATTTATATTCTTCCTTAAAGAATATTCTTGTTTTTTACGTTTTAAGTAATTTTTCGAAAAATAATTTTGTGTGAAAACCATATATTCAAATAAAGTTTCGATTTTTAAAATTTTTAATTCCTTATATTGAAGATCTATTGGATGTTCTTGTAATTTAGTGCCATATGTTATTTGTTTAATGATTTTATTTTGTATCTTAATAATATCTTTAAAATCTATTCCAAATTTATACAATAATAAGCCATAACGAATACGTGAATAATAATAATAATAATAATTTTTTTTTTTTATTCAAAGAACTAAAAACAATTACATTAATAATAATAATAATAATAATAATAATAATAATAATAATAATAATAATAATAATAATTATAATAATAATTGGAAGTCACCGGGACTCGATGGAATTCAAAATTTTTGGTACAAGCAGTTTACATCTTTACATGTATTCATAGCCAAATGTTTTACAGATATTATAAACAATCCAATACAATTACCAGAATTTTTTACGACAGGAATAACATATTTGAAACCTAAATCCATAAATACGGATGATCCTGAACAGTATCGACCCATAACATGTCTACCTACTATATATAAAATATTAACATCATGCATCACAAATAAAATATACAAACTTATTGATCAATATAATATGATAGCGGAACAACAAAAAGGATGCCGGAAGTACCATATGGGATGCAAGGAACAACTGATAATTGATTCGGTAATTCTTCAACAAACACGCAAACAAAATAGAAATGTTCATGTTGCTTATATAGATTATTGTAAAGCTTTTGAAAGTGTTCCACATAATTGGCTTTTAAAAGTTTTGGAAATTTACAAAATTAACAGTACTATCATTAAATTTCTGGAAGCAACTATGACAAAGTGGAATACTGTTCTGAATTTTCAACTTTCCAGTAAAGGTTTCACAACGTCAAGAATTGATATAAAAAGAGGCTTATTCCAAGAGGATTCTTTGAATCCCCTTTGGTTCTGCCTTGCATTAAACCCTTTGTCTAATATTCTCAATAGAACTAACTATAGATTCAAAATTAGAAATGGTTCAGACAAGTTTTACTTTGTCACATCTTTTAATATATTGATGATATCAAGATTTATGCTTCAAATGAACGACAGCTTAAATATCTTTTGGAGATCACTACAAACTTCTCAAAAGATATCTGCATGCAGTTCGGATTGGATAAATGCAGAGTTCTTCATATAGAAAAGGGAAACACCAAGCCTGGAAATTATAATGCTCCAAACAATGAATCAATAAAATCCATGGAAGCAAGTGATCACTACAAATATTTAGGATTTCGTCAATCAAAATCAATAGAGCAGAAACAAATTAAGGTGGAATTAACAGCTGAATTTAACAATAGACTTAAATCCATTCTTAAAACTGAATTGAATGCACGCAATGTCATAAAAGCCATCAACACTTTCGCTGTACCTGTGCTGACATATTCGTTTGGAGTAATCAACTGGTCGAAAACTGAAATAGCTGGAATAGAGAGATCCATCAGAACAACTCTCACAAAATTCAATTTGCATCATCCGAAGGCCGCAATAGAGAGAATAACACTACCAAGATGTATGGGAGGTAGGGGAATAATAGATATACAGCAACTCCTAGAAACTCAAATACATAATCTTCAAAATTTTTTCTACAATAAATCTCATAATTCGCCAATGCATAGATCAATAGTGTATATTGACAACAATTTTACACCATTAAATTTAAAAAATAGATCTCTTCAAACAACAACCAATATAAATGCCATTCGTTTGAATTGAAAGGTGGAAATATGGGCCCAGAAGGAACTGCATGGACGTCATTTTAATGACCTGAATCAATCGAGTGTGGATAAAGGTGCGTCCAACAGATGGCTGTCACTGGGCGAAATCTATGCAGAAACGGAAGGGTTCATGATCGCCATCCAAGATCAAGTTATCCACACAAAGAACTATGCAAAATATATACTTAAAGACAGTAACTCAACAGACGATAGATGTAGAAGATGTTTTCAAACCCCAGAAACAATTCAACACATTATATCCGGCTGCAGGATGTTAGCCAACTCAGAATATCTTAATAGGCATAATCAAGTTGCAAAAATTATTCATCAAAAACTGGCCCATCAACATAAATTAATACACCATATTATTAATACACCATATTATAAGCTATGCACCATATTATAAATACAACCCCGAAACAGTTCTGGAAAATGCTTCATACAAGCTTTATTATGATTTGACGATTCAAACAGATAAAACCATAACAACAATACACCAGATATAATTTTAATTAGCAAGCAAAATAGAACCTTTTATTTAGTGGATATTGCAGTACCACTTTCTCATAATGTCGAGAAAACAATAGCAGAAAAAGTTGCCAAATACCAAGAATTGGCCATAGAAATAAAAAGAATCTGGAATTTGGATCATGTGTATATAGTGCCCATCGTTATTTCAGCTACTGGTATAGTACCGAAACAAATTCAAAATAGTTTTAAAACACTCCATTTGAGTCCAAACACATATATTGAGTTACAAAAGGCTATAATTATCTCAACATGTCACATTACAAGAAAATTTCTCAACTCTGCATAATAGCAAAGAGTTACTTTGGTGAAAACCCGTACTCTTTGCTTAAAGACTCAGTTAACACTGAAGAAGATGGCAATCTTAAAGATATTAATAATAATAATAATAATAATAATAATAATAATAATAATTATTATTATTATTATTATTGGATATAGTTGCAGTTAAGTTTTTACATAAATGCCCATATGAAATTATTTCCGATGGCATACTCAATAGATGCAAATTCTAAATCTATACAGCTGACTATCTGCAAAGAGCATAAGCGCCAGGCCGCATGCAAGTACAGTAGGTTCCAAAAGAATTAGACCACTCTCAGAAAGCTGTCACTCAACATTTTATTTTGCAACATTACGATTGAGTTTTTACAAATAGCAAAAAAATAAATACATACAACGAAAGAGCACCCGCATCTGTAGACAAGGAAACAGTAAATAAACAAGATTAAATACACGTCACACGTTCCATAAAACATAGACCACCACGTCAAAGGTGACAAAATTCTTAGACCACTTACCATTAATACTTCGTAGCATCCCCTTTTGCCTTGACAACAGCTGCTAAACGCTTGGACATTGTGGAAACAAGCTCCTGACACTCCTCAGGGGTGATGGCATTCCAGATTTCTTGTAGAGCAGCCTTTAGCCCATCAATGGTCCTAGGTCTTCTTTTGCGTAGGCATTTCTTCATTAAACCCCAGATGTTTTCAATGGGTGATAGATCAGGACTCTGAGATGACCATGGAATAATGTCAATTTGCTCGTTTTCAAGCCATTGCTTTGTGGTCTTGCTCGTGTGACAAGTCGCCCCAACTTGCTGAAAGATGATGTCACCGTCTGGACGCAGTTTTTCTATTGAGAGAAGAAGACTGTTTTCGAGAACGTTGATGTAACGAGTGGAATAAACGCCAGCCTTCCTACTCCCTTCGCATTCATACATCCCCATACCATGACGCTCTGAGGGAATTTCATGGAGCGATTCATCAGCATCAGAGTTGCTGCATCTTGCTTTCCTCGAATGACATAACGACTGTTCTCGCTCATTGAAAGTTCGAAACGCGATTCGTCTGATCAAATAATCATGTCCCACATATGCAGAGGCCATTGACCATATTCACGTGCCCAGTCTAAGCGTTTTCGTTTCTGGGTTGTTGTCAAGAAGGGTTTGACACGTGCGGCATAAAATCTGTAGTGCATCTCTCTGATCCGGCGACGAGTAGTAGCTGCAGAAACATTCTTGTCAGTAGCATCATTGCATTGTTTGGTTAGTTCGTGAGCATTGTCACGGCGATTTTTGCTCACAGTCAATTAAGGGTCCTATCATCACCCTTAGACGTTTTTCGAGGCCAACCTGATGACACTCCTGGAGTGTTTGTGAATGATCCTGTTTGTGAATACCGTTGGAGAATTTGGTGCACGGTTGTTTTGCTTACATGTAAATCCTGACTTATCAACTTGTGGTTATCAACAATGAGTTGTCGCATATCTTCTGATAGTGCTTTCCCCTTAGGCATCATGACCAGCTGCATATCAGTGAAATTGTTGTAATGTATATTTTCCCTGCTTAAAATTCTTTATCACGCAATAGAATAATATGCAAATTACGATACCTACCACTCTGCAATTTATTTGGGTGTAGACATACGGTCCCCTTAGGATGACAAATGTAAGTGGTCTAAGAATTTTGTCACCTTTGACGTGGTGGTCTACGTTTTATGGAAACTGTGACGTGTTTTAATCTTGTTTATTTACTGTTTCCTTGTTTACAGATGCTTGATCTTTAGTGAGACACTAAAGAAGCGGGTGCTCTTTCGTTGTATATATTTATTTTTTTGCTATTTGTTAAAACTCCATCGTAATGTTGCAAAATAAAATGTTGAGTGACAGCTTTCTGAGGGTGGTCTAACTTTTTTGGAACCTACCGTAATTGCGTATGAGTTTTGTTGTAGCACTCTATGCACAAAACCTTTGAAATGAGTGTTTTGGGAGCAAGTAATTGGCACGCAGCCTGCTCATATGAAGCATATTTCGATCAAACTGATTTCAGTAAAACATATTTTCCTTTTTTTATGAGGATAGGAATTTGGGTATCCCCTTAAAGAGCAGTTAAACATTAAATTTAGAAAAAATTAATCTTCGATAGAATACATTAAATATTCAAAGTCGAAGGGTCGTCCACGGCTCACTGAGATTCGAGTACGGTACTTGTCTGTTAGGCGCCAGATGGCAAAGAGCGTAAGCACAGCTAAAATGAATAAATACCGTTTCCGCCTGTGAATGCTGTATGAGTTTTTTCGAAGCAAGACCTCTATAAGTTCTTTAAAAATTAGCCAGTATACAGGGTGAGATATTTATCTTGAGACAACTGAATATCTCGGAAACTAAGCATTGTACGAAAAAAATGTCCAAAATCGAAAGTGAATTTTTCGCGGGGAAAATTCATTAGTTAAAAAATTACTCTCAACCCCTTTGTGAGGGAGGCAGGGGGAGGGGGTAACTTTTAAATCTTAAATAGGAACCCCTATTTTTAATGGTATATTCAGATTGTACACAATATTCGAGAAATATTTTATTCTTTGTGTTTTTTCAATTGATCCAGCCGTTTAGGAGATAGAGGCCCTGAAAGTGTGGAACTTTTAAAGTTTTGAACCCAATTTTATCAATGAAGACAAAGGGTCTGCATACATTTCTATTCTATATTTTGATGGTCTTTAAGAATTCGAAGTCAGAATGAATTGCTCCCGCGAAGTAATTCACTTTTGATTTTGAACATTTTTTCGTACAATGCTTAGTTTCCGAGATATTCAGTTGTCTCAAGATAAATGCCTCACCCTGTATATTACGAAGCTGTATTAAATCATCAGCAATGAGTTTAAGTTGAATGGTTTGGTGGTGGGAGGAGAGGGGAATTTTGACCTGTAAGACTATCCCAGAGTGGAAGACAAATAATAGTGATTATGGCTTGCTGGAAGAAGAGGTTAATTTGAATAAGTTACAAAGGATGCATCAGTATCATCAAGGAAACAGTAATTGGTAGAAACCAAACTTAAGAGCCATGAATCTGGTATAAAAAGTCTACGGAGGAGTTTTCGAGAATTTTCCCTCTGCTGTAAAACTTCGACATTTCGTTGAGAATAAATAACATAACATTTTTATGGCTATCGATTTAATATAATGGTGGTCGTCTTTATGCAATACTCGTTAAATATTAATGATCATTAATAAGTCTTTAGCTTTCTATCCAGGAAACGGTAACAACAATATTTACATGTTTTTAAGGTTCAAATTTATAAACATCAGCACGGTATAAATAAACCATTAAGGAATGACATAACCAAGTACCGAAAGGATAAACTAAACCATTCGCGGAATTATATTTTTA
The DNA here is from genome assembly GCA_023313115.1 of Rhysida immarginata. Lineage (NCBI taxonomy): Eukaryota > Metazoa > Arthropoda > Chilopoda > Scolopendromorpha > Scolopendridae > Rhysida > Rhysida immarginata. The sequence goes on from JAHWFO010108226.1 coordinate 397,505, forward strand.
AACAGCCCTATGTTAACATTGTAAGTTTCTAATGGACCATAAAGATACCATTACACGTACCTTTGAACCAATTTCGAATATCATTAATTTAACGTTATGATCATTCATGGCACATCATTCCAAGTCGTTTGATACATTACATGCCATATTTTAGCATTGAAAGTTCCAATGAGCCATAATGGTTCCACTAAACCAGGTTCCTTGAAACTAATTTCGACTATCATTAATTTTACATTATATTCATTCATGACACGTCATTCCAAGTCGTTTTATATTTTACATGACATATTTTAGCATTTAAAATTTTTGAGGGTAGCATAAGGGTACTATTAGAGCACGTGTCATTGCTTCGATTACAAACATTTTCAAAATGGTTCATTCCCGGAACCATATTTATTAATTGGCGAAAATAGTAATTTATATCCACCTCTATCTCGTCATTAGGATTTGTTTGATATATTACTTAATATATCTCTCCATTGAAAATTGCTAAGTGGGTTCGTGAAAGTACCATTTGTGCACGTGCTATTGAACCGGTTTAGATAATATTTGTGACTGATTCGTTCCATGTACCATATTCATCGATTGACGAAAATAGTAATGAATAACCGCTTCCATCTCGTCATTACGATTTGTTTGATATATTACTCAATATATCTTCCCATTGAAAACTGCTAGGCGGGAAAATAGAGGTACCATTTGTGCACGTGCCAATGAACCGATTTAGATAATATTTGTAATTAGTTCGTGACATGAACCATATTCATCGACTGACGAAAACTGATTATGAAAATCTTTCATAGCCTCGGAGGAGTTAAGAGTTACAGACAGACGGACAGACAGACTCGTTTCCCCACATTGATAGCATAAAGCACTTTTCGGTACTTAATATGTAAGCTCATTTTTGCGTACTTATACGCAGATAATTGATTGGAGACTTAAAACGCATTAGAAATCCTTCCAATCTTTAAAAGGCATCATAATCAATATCGTGACTTCGGCTGCAAGATACAATCACTTGACAGCAGGCTAAACTAACATTTATTCTTGTTTTGAGGGAAACCAACTTACTATTTTTATGATTATTGATTTATGGTGGCAGCCTTTATGTAATATTCGTGAAATATTAATGATCATTCGCAGATATCATTAACAAGTCTTTTATACCTTCTATTCAGGGAACGATTAAGGCAATATAGGTTTTTAAGGCATATAAGCAATAATTCTTGAATGTAGTCATTGCGATATAGTCAACCATTAAACATGGCTTTTGACATAGTGCGATATTTTGGCATATCGTTAGGGATAAATATGTCAATACCAGAAAGACGCAAAAGTATTTTCTCAACGTTAATATTTTTAACGCTTCTCTTCATCCAAATATGTATGTTCCTCTTATTCTTCTTAATCTTTATTCAATCTATTCTAAATGGAAGTGAGTTACGCGATATTCTATTCTTTGCAGCGGGACCCATACGTCTTCCGGTGAGCATTATCGTCTCATTCATTCTCATTCGTAAGGAAAAACCCCTAGGCCGATTGCTACATTCATTACAATCCGAAATCAAAGTATTAAATGGAAGGAAAAGATTAAGAAGAATGGTGCAGAACCTTGTGATTCAAAGCTTATGGCTGATCATTTTATATGTCATTACCATTGTGTTGGTTATCGTTATCACGGATAGAGGCTCATTTTTAATGAACATAGAAGAAAAGGCGGTAGGAATAAGTTTTTTCTATAAAACTCCTATATCATTAACAGTAATCTTGATATTTTATGGATATTTAGTCGAGTGCTATTTGATATTGTTCGATCTTTACCATCGCCAGTTTTGCCAGCTGATGGTGTTCATGTACCAAGACTTTAATGAAGACTTAACTTCTGAGCTAAATCACTGTATTCCAAATATAGGCTCACTGCGGCGTTATCGTCGATTGTATCGTGCCCTTGGTATCTGGGTGAAGAAGTTCAACGACGACTGTCACGTAATCGTCCTGATGTCTGTAGTTGTTCGAGCTTTCAACATTTGTCTTACTTTACGTACATTGAAACCTGATTCAGATTATCTAACCAACTGGATATCAACGAGTATTTCCATCATTGTTTTTATACGGGAGTCAGTTCAACTTATTACGCTTTTGTATTCTGCTTCGTTGTTATCTGCTGAAGTAAGTATTTCTTTTTTAAAACGTCATTTCTAAATAATACGTACTAATAATATTAGCTAAGGAGTTAGTTTTTAGCTTTACCCGTCTTTTAAGGATCCTACATAGCATGAGTTTTAATTTTAGCTGAAAACAGAGTAGTAGGCTATATATTAACTTGAAACTAATGAAATTAATATCCGATGCCATACCCTAACTATCCAAAGCTGAAAGCTCGTTAATAGTTTACTGAGATTGCTTAGATATTTCTTAACATCGTAATTCCGACGCAAAGAGCGTAAGCGCCAGAAACATGGAAATAGACGAATGGCATCTCTGCCATTGTAATTACGCACGAGTTTGTTATAGCAGACTTCATGCATAGAACCTTTTGAGATAAGGGTGATGGGAAAATTAACTGGCACACAACCTGCTCAGAGTGGACTATATTTAGACCAAACATTCCCTAGTTTTATGATTGGTTGGTTTGGTTTGGTTGGTATGAAGATCCTTTTCAACTACTATGGTCTTATCAGGACGGTTCTTTGAGCGTTCAGGTTTCCAGTAAAGATGTTTCAAATACTCCCAAATCCATTTTTTGAGAAGCAATACCAGACATGGACCTTTACAGAGTGTTTAACGGTACGGTGCAAAAATCTGTTTGTGGGGGATGGCCATGCTCGACGTAGGGAATCGAGTGACAAAAACGAGGATTAGTCCCAGAAAACGACATTGCCTCAATCGCGATTCATATTTTCCTGCGCCCATTGGAGGCGTCTCTTCGCATGGTTTTCAGATAGGAGAAGGTTCTTCACGAAATTTGCCATTTTATGTTTTTCTCCTACACTTGCTGTTTCATAGTTGTATTTCACTTGCATTCGAATTAGCCTGCTCGTCCAGAGCGTGGTACAGACTAATTGCATTGCCAAGAAAGTTACAGCACACACTCTTTTCTTAGACAGACGGTAAATAAGCTGCTATTTCTATAAGAGGAGGATTGTCATCCTATTCGGGAGATATTAAATGTTTTGTTCACTCAGTGTATCTTAATTCCTCAAAAAATCTGGAAGATAGAAATCCCGAGTCCGATACGGCTATTTGTACTTATGAGTTCGTTTGAAAACAAGCTATACTACCTTGCCTAAAGTCATGTGACAACTCTATTTTACATAAAAATAAAGCATTCCCTTGCAATTTAAATGTTGTCATTCATCCCAACACTACACAACATAGATCGCTTGCATGCTGTAGGAATGACTCAAAGAAAGCAGCTTTCGGACTTTGAGATGGGTACAATTGTTGGGTGCCACCTTGCAGGCAAAAGTGTCAGAGAGACATTAACTCTGCTAAATATCCCCAAATCATTCGTTCAGAACGTCATCCGCGCGTGGAAAAATAAGTGTACGACAAATGTTCAGCCCAGTACCGGCAGATCCAAGATTACATCGGCCAGAGACCGAAGAGCGCTTCGCAGAGTGGTCACTGCAAACTGTAAATCAGAGTTCACTGGGACAACTGTAAGCACCAGAACTGTTCGCATGGAACTGCATTCACTGGGTTTTCATGGCAGAGCGGCGGTCCACACGCCCTACATCAGCAACGCAACGAGGAGATTGCAATGGTTCAAAGAGAGACTTCGCTGGACTGTGGAGCAATGGCGGATGGTTGAATGAAGTGATGAGTTCGATACACCATCTAGCAATCGGCTGGAAGGATTTCGTATGACGAATGCCAAGCTGTGTAGTGTCCACAGTGGAGTTTGGCGGAGGGTCAATGATGATGTGGGGATGGTTTTTATTGTTGGTCTGGGTCTAATCGTTTCTGTGAGTGTTCATCTGAACATCGAGCGTTACCAAGAAATCCACAGCTCCGATCTCAACCGTATCGAATATCTTTGGGATGTGTTGGAGCGTCGATTGCGCACAGGAGCGGAGACCCAAAATCTGTGACTGAATTACTGGCGAAGGCACTTTTGGTGGAATGGCGGATGGAAACATGTCAGAAACTTGTGGACAGTGTTTCTTTGACTTTTGGCAGTCTGTATGCAGTTTACAATAGAATTTGTTAACTAATTTTATGATAATAATGCCTCAAAAATATCGACTCTTTTAAGTCTACTTTAAACTTATTGAACGCATACCCATTGTATGCAGCTTCCAATATTCCTGAATTGGTTCGCATTCGTTGGGATGATTCATTCGTTTTCAAAACACTGCATTTTCCACAGTATTACACATCCAGTTTTAATTGGTACTTAAAATGAACCATACTTTGTGGAATATGGTAAGTAATTTGACAGTAATAACGCAACTGTACTGAAGACCACTCTAAAATAGGTAGAATGCCTATTGACTTGGTGCAGCTTCGAACATTCTTGTACCTCGTTATAATATTGCTGGAGAAAAAAATCTAGTAATTGATTTTGCTTGAACGCTGTTAACCACACTTAAAACTAATTGGGCTTTTTTCTAATCTTTAAAAAACATCATAATCAATCACACGAGTTCGCCTGCGAGATACGATCACTTGAAAATTTTCTAAACGAGCATTAGTCTTTTTTTGAGAAAAAGTTACTTAACATAGACTGTGTTTTTATTGATTGAATATATAGGTGGTCACCTTTATGCAATATTCGTTAAAACTTAATGATCATTCGCAGATGGTGTTTATAATTTCTCTCTCGAGAGCGATTAGACGTATTAAGGCTAAAAATTTACAAGCATCAACATTTGAAGATAGTCATTGGGATAGAGTCAACATGGTTTTTGACATAGTGCGCTGTTATGCCACGTCGTTAGGCATAAACATGTCCATAACTGAAAAACGCAAAAGTATTTTCATAGCGTTAATATTTTTAGCATTTCTCTTCACTCAAATATCCATTTTCCTCTTACTCTTAGTAGCATTCATTCAAGCCATTTTAAGTGGAACCGAGTTATACGAAATTCTATTCTTTTTGTCGGGGCCTGTAGCTATCCTGATAAACATTACGATCTCAATTATTCTCAGTCGTAAGCATAAACACCTCAGCCGATTACTTCATTCAGTCTACTCCGAAGTCAAATTATTTAATGGAAAGCAAAGACTACGAAGAATGGTACAGAAACTTGCTATTCAAGGCTTATGGTTGAGTTTCTTATTTATCATTGACATTATTTTGTGTATCACTATTATGGTTAGAGGCAACACATTACATATTATAAAAGAAAATTCTGTAAAAATAAGCCTTTTTTACAAGGCGCCTATACCATTAACAATAATTTTTATATTTTATCGTTATTTTACACAATGCTACTTGATATTGTTCGATCTTTACCATCGTCAGTTTTGCCAGCTGATGGTATTCATGTACCAAGATTTTAATCAAGACCTAAGTGCCGAGCTGAATCATTCTACTCAAAGCATACATTCACTCAAACGCTATAGACGCAATTATCGTGCTCTTTGTAACTGCGTGAAAAAGTTCAACGAGGACTGTCACGTGATCGTCTTATTGTCTGTATTTGCTCGAGTTTTCAAAATTACTGTTGGTTTACGTAGGTTGAAAGCGGATTCGCTTTATCTAAGAGATCGGATATCAATGGGTATTCTAATTATTACTCTTGTACGGGAGTCAGTTCAACTGCTTACGCTTTTGCATTCTGCTTCTTTGTTATCTGTAGAAGTAAGTGTTTCTTTTTAAAATCGTCATTTCTCCATAATCGAGGCCTACGAGAAAGACAGGCCCCGGCACCGAAAAGTCACCTGATCAAATTAGGTGTAGCAACAATGTAACCTTCAATGTTTCCATTTTGAAACTTGAGTGCCAGGGCTGTCTTTCTTGCAGCCCTCATCAATAATATTAAAAAATTTTTAATACTACTTCGTACTATGAATATTATTATATTAGATGTAAGATTTACACGCTTTTCAAGATTCCACATAACACGACGCAAATTTTAGCTGAAAACAAAGTACAGTAGCCCTAAACGTACCACGTAGCCTCAAAAAGTTCCCGGAATAAGGATATAAAAACTAAAATACTATCGTTAAATAAAATCTTGTAAACATTCCAAGGAAGAGCTTTAGCAGTGAAGTAGAAATACATTTATACATTTATTAAAAAGAAATTAATCCCCCCCCCCGCCGAGTACGGTAAGGCAAGTAGCAGATCCTGCATTAATCTATTCTTACTTCGTTATCTGCACTTTTTATCTCTCCCTAAGTTTTTAATCAAAAAATTAATTTTCACGAACGTAATATGTAGAAAATGTACAAAAGTACGTAATTTCTTTCCTTTCTCATCAACCCGAACGTATGATATATAACATGCCATATGTTGCCACAGTTGTAAAGGCCAAGTGACTGCCAACACCGCAAATCCGACCCCAATGGAACAACTGGGCCTAAAGTTCATAGTAATATAGAGATTGCCTAGAGGAATTTGGATACTGAATTTCACGCCTTTACGTACCGGGTGTCCCAAAAATGACTGATGGATTTTGAAAATCAATAAAAAAAAGACGGAATGCGATAGATATGTATCGTTTGCAGCCTTATGCTTAGGAAATCAGGGAATTTTATCCCACCAAATTTCAAATTTAATTAACATATTCACCCACAGGTGGCGCTGAAAACTATGAAAAAATAAATACCGGTATGAAAATGTTGCAAGGACTGTTGCAAAAAACTAAACAATGACATTTTCAATGTAACCCCCATTTGAAAAAACCATTTTAGTAGAGCGGACTTGCAATCTCAACAGCACACGCTATCAGCTTTACAGATCGCCTGCAGCGCCATCTCTTGGTAGAAAAATTAACTAAATTTGAAATTTGGTGGGATAAATTTCTCTGATTTCCTAAGCATAAGGCTGCAAACGATACATATCTATCGCAGTCCGTCTTTTTTTTATTGATTTTCAAAATCCATCAGTCATTTTTGGGACACCCGGTACTTAAATAGCACATAGATATGCTGTCCTCTCTGAATCCTGCCCCCGTAATTCCGACCCCAAAGTACCAATAAAAACCAAACTAAATAGTACAGATGGACATGCCCATAGGAAGCTACATTCCGAATTTCAACCTTCTACCTCAAAAAATGTAGAAATTATGAAGGGGACGGACTGACATTATAAAACCGATAAGTAGCTCCATTTATCCGCTACTTAATAATATAGATTATGAGCATTTGAGCAATCGTGCATCGACAAAGCGATTTCACGTGCGCGCGCCGATGTCAGTAATGCTTAAAAGATGAACAGAAATTAACAATGTATTCCTTCTTGACAAATCGATTGTTATAGGACATGACATTATCTTTGTATTCTTTACACTCACTGTTTTAGCACGTGAATTCGACTTGAAGGGGTCCACGAAAAATTCTGAAAAGTTGATACGGCCGTGCTAAGACGTTGATGGTCATATTTCTGAAAACAGAATTTGAAAAAGTTAATCCGTTTTCAAGTTATCGTGCAAACGGCGGACGGACGGCCAGACGGCCGGATAAACGTACAGACCAAGGGCGCATTCTTATAAGTAGCTTTTATGCTAAAGCTCCTAATAATTGAAAATAGATTTATGTCTAATTGTGTATCTTAATGATTTCCATGTAGAAAATTTTAAACTAAACATTAAATCTAAAAGAATGGAATGTGCAGTTTGGTTGATATAATCAGCATATATTAAAGCAAATGAGGAGCGGGAAACGCGACAAGCGAATAGCAGGTTTGTTTGGTTTGTTTGGTTGGTTTCTTTGGTAATAATGTCTTTTTCAACTGCCAAGGCCATTTCAGGACGGCGTTATAGGGGCCGCAAATTTTGCCTCGCAAGGGTTCTTTAACGTGCAGCCGTCAAATGACTACACGGGACCAACGACTATTCCGAAGAAGTGCGTGATCTCAGAATTTTCCCCCTGAAAAAATCCTCGTCGTCCTCGGGCATCAGAGGCGATCACGCAATCACTGAGCTACCGAGGCCAATGCGAATAGCAGGAGAAATTTGCTAAATGCTATCGCGCCGAAATGGAAAAGGAAGCAAGTAAGGAGAATAGCTGGAAACATGGAGGACATTAAGACTGTAAAGAGGACCGGACGGAATACGGAGGAGAATTTGCCAAGAATGGTGAAAAGCGAATGTTTCGAATTCACGGGAAGAAGAGGAGTGTACGTCGTGTATCACCGGAGAATGTGGGACAATTAGTAGTAAAAGAGAAGGTTAGTGATAATAATAAGGCCGAAATTTGGCTAAATCAATTATTCCCTTCTCCGCTTCTGTAACCCTTATACTTTATTAATGTGACTAGAACTTCTACGCGAGTTTCTCACACTGTGATCTTAGGAAGTATGATATCTCATCCCGGAAGATTTGTTCAAGTTATATATATTGTTTATTGCAAGTGAAACGTAATAGACTTTATTTGTTTCCATATCATACTTTGTAGCGGGAAGTACTGTAACAAAATCCCTGAATAAAGGTATTGTTTGGTTAAATTTAAACCTCTCTCTGTCGTGTAAATTCCACTGTGCAACTCATATAATACACATGAAAATTCATGTCTAATTGTGTATTTTAATAATTTCTATGTAGTAAAATTAAAAACTAAACATTAAATATAACAAGATGGAATATACAGTTTGGTTGACATATTCAGCGTTATGTTAAAAAGTAGATACAGTCGCTTGTTGAAGCAACAGATGTAGTCCAAAATTACCGTTGATCTCTCAGATGGTTGGTACGATATGTGTTGGTCAATTTTCTAAGGTATTTTTGGATGAACTTGACGTAAGGTTTATGTCTTCAGATGTTTTTGAAAATTATCAATCTTGGAAGTGTGATGTGATCTTGAAGCAAAAGACAATGTGGTCTAATCACTGAGATGATGTTGATTAAGCAAAGCCTTGAAGGTATTTTTCGGATGAAAGTTGGACTACTTTTTAACATAACGTTGAATACATTAACCAAACTGTGCATTCCATCCTTTTAACTTTGTTTGATTTTTAATTCTACTACATGGAAATCATTAAAACACTATTAGACTGAAATACCATTTTGTTATCAATAGCTTTGACAAGTGTCTGGATGTCGTATTAATGTCGGTTTGAGTTATTCGCAATTTGAAACAATGTTAGCTAATGCAGGGGTGTTCTGTCCTTTGACAGGTCCAGACTTCACCATGTATTCTTAGCAATTATTTACTTAGGTGGTTTGCCGTTGCCTTCCTATGTCAGCTAACGCCTACTGTATGATACCAACATGTATCGGCAGCTTAACATGCCCTCCTAAGCGGAGGGGAATATGGGAATCCACTGATGGTTTATCGCTATCATTGCTAAACTCCACTTATCGTTACGGATCACGAGACAACTGCGCTACGAGACAAACATTAAATTTTATGTGATTCTAAGAAACTCTGCAGCAGATAGACTGAGAATGTTACACGATGCCTATGGAGATGCTGATATGAAGAACAGCGAAGTGTAGAAATGCCAAGCGTTTTCAAAAGTGTGCCCATGACATCCGCCTTACTCAATTGACGTTGCGCCATGTGAATTCCATCTCTTCATGGAAGGGAAAACCTTGTTGAAATGTAGGTTTTATACGAGGGCTGATGAAATAATTGGCGTTGAGACAACGGCTCTTAAGGAGATTGCAAAGAACGGAATCCAGGAATGTTTGCCACAAATTAAAACAGGAGTTAATTCTACAAACTAAAGGTAAAGATATTAATGGGAAAAAAACTGAAGGGAAAAATTCCGCGATCTGTATTCGAACTAGGGACCAGGGCTCATTGCCTCCATCCACAGGGCCATCGCGGATCGGGAATTCCTTCTTTACAAACCTTAGAAAAAAGGAATCGTATAAGCCTTCATCAGATTGCCCTATGCGATTCAATGAACACTGTATAGACAAAACAATCAAGATACCTTCAATTCATTAATAGAATGCCGCTAATACAGCTGAGTGACAAATAACATACTCTATGGCACCGACTCAACCAGATGTAGATTCAGGCAAGTTTACTGAACAATTATCGACAGCTGCATCTTAAACGTTGGATACGGATTCTTGCTCCTTAAGTTTCAATCGATGGTCTCCCATAGAATTTCATTAAGCTTAATTCTGTAAACATTGTAGAATCATACGCAGATCATTCATTGGACTAATCGAGCTTTATCTAATCTTTAAAAGGCATTATAATCAATTTCGTGGCTTCGTTTGCAAAACACAATCACTTGACAACAATCTAAAACTAACATTTATTCTTGTTTTCAGGAAAACATACCGTTTCTATGGTTATCAATTTAATATACGGGTGGTTGCCTTATGCAATATTCGTTAAATATTAATGATCATTCGCAGATAAATCATTGATAAGTCTTTACACCTTCTATCCAGGGAGCGATTAAGGCAATACTTAAGGTTTTTAAGGTTCAATAATTATAAACCTAAACTCTGGAAGGTAGTCATTGCGATATAGTCAAAAAAACTAAACATGACTTTTGATATAGTGCGCTATTATGCTATGTCCTTAGGGATAAACATGTCAATAACTGCGAAACCCAAAAGTATTTTCTTAGCGTTAATATTTTTAGCACTTCTCTTCATCCAAACATGTATTTTCCTCTTAGCCTTAGCAAGCTTCATTCGATGTATTCTAAATGGAAGCGAATTACGCGATATTCTATTCTTTGCCTCAGGACCAGTATCCTTTTCGGTAAGCATTATGGTCTCGGTCATTCTCGTTCGTAAGCAAAAACGCCTCGGTCAATCACTACATTCACTACAATCCGAAGTCAAATTATTCAATGGAAAGAAAAGATTACGTAGAATGGTACAAAGCCTGGCGATTCAAGGTTTATGGTTAATTTTCTTACTGGTCTTTAATATTGCCTTGATTATCCTTATTATGGGTAGAGGCGCATTTTTAATGAAAATCGAAGAAAATTCTGTAGGAATAAACATTTTTCACAAAGTGCCTATGTTAATGACAACGCTCCTGATATTTTATCGATATTTAATTCAGTGCTACCTGGTATTGTTCGATCTTTACCATCACCTGTATTGCCAGCTAATGGTGTTCATGTACCAAGACTTTAATCAAGACTTAAGTTCTGAGCTAAATAACTTCACTCCAAATATAAACTCACTCAAGCGTTGTCGTCGATGGTATCGTGTTCTTAGTGACAGGGTGAAGAAATTCAACGATGACTGTAACGTGATCGTATTGATGTCTGTATTTGTTCGAACTTTCAACGTTTGTCTTGCTATACGTATACTGAAACCTGATTCG
>JAHWFO010108250.1:0-12952 GCA_023313115.1 Rhysida immarginata
CAACTGAGATCTCTCAATGCGGAGAAGTAGCGGCTCAACACCTAAAGATTCCCTTATTGTGCTGCTGTACACTCTATCTAGTAGGGTAACACCTGCCACACCTCTCAGAAATCTCATTTCGGCCGCTTGTACCCGCGATCGCACTCTTTCGGTCATTACCCAAGCCTCATGACCATAGGTGAGAATGAGGACAAAGATAGATTTGAAGACTGAGAGCTTGGCTTTGTTACCCAGCTCGCGTTTCGTTACCACGGATCGCCACAGTTCACGTCTGACACAGCTTGCTGCACCGATCCGAGCATCCAATTCTTTCTCCTACCGTCCATCACTCGTGAATGCAATCCCGAGATACTTGAATTTCTCCATCTGTCTCAATGAGGCTCCCCTGACATGGAGAGCGCACTGAGCAGGCTGTCTTGAAAGGACCACCCTCATTCACCTGCAAAATTTCAAGTCGATGGACAGTGTGTTCAACAGTAGATCGTAACTGATCAGTTGTGAGGCTTCGCACATGAAGCGTTATGGAGTTCTTTAAGTCATTCAACGTCGCAACACCTCCACGATACACCAGACTCTTTAAATAGCCCCATAACAAGAAATCGCACGGAGTTAGATCCGGCGAACGTGGTGGCCATGGATTAGGAAGAAGCGACTAATAACACGTTCCTCTGTTAAGTGTTGGAGCAATAGCCCCTTCACGGACCCATGGATATGTGGGGGCTCACCATCCTGCATGAAAATGGTCGATGTAAGGACCCGCCTTTGCCAGCATGTCATGGTACCGACGGCCCGTAACGGAACATGTGACAGGCCCACGTTCACCGATTTCCTCAAAGAAGAATGGACCAAGGATGAATGTCACCGTGAATCTACACTACACAGTGACCTTTGGAGAGTGTAGGGGAATTTCAGTGTGGATCCGCGGATTTTCCTTAGCCCAAATGCGGCAATTCTGTGTGTTGACTGTACCATTGAGGTAGAAATGAACCTCGTCGCTCCACAGTATTCCAAGGCCATGACAGATCAACAGTCATTTTGTTGAGAAAACTGACTGCGAATGAGAGACGTTGTGGCTTGTCCCTATCAAGCAGCTCCTGGGTATGGCGGATCTTGTATGGGAATTGGTGCATTATGTTTCTGAGTACTTTTCGGACGGTGCTGGAAGAATAGCCTGTCTGTCGAAAAACTGCACGCGCGCTACTGCCTCCAAACTCTGTGCGTCAACAGCCGTCTTGACGGCATCAACAAGTAGCAGCGTGACACGTTTACGGCTTCTTCCAGGTTGAAGTCCTAATTTCCCGTCTCTTCAAACCTCTTAATCATGGCCCGGATACCTTTCATAGACATTGGTCCACGCCGTAGGTTCTTTCTACGACAAAATTCACGAACTGCAGCAGAAGCATTCCCCCTGTTTTCGTAAAACACCTTCACCAATAAGGCACGTTCAACTAAAGAGACCGTCATTAGTATATCCGGAAACATCGACTTAAACATGACAACGTCTGCAAACGTTTTATACCCTAAACTGTTTTGTATAAAGCTTCCTCTTCTTCCTAAGCATGCAAATCTCGACACTTTTCTCCTACAACTGACAGCTTTTCCCGGTTTTGCATTTTATTACTCATAATTCTTGTTCTGGATTGTTAATATTGTTTCTGTAGTCCGTGTTGGTCGTTTTTTGTGTTAAATTTCATGTTTTTCCCTCTGGTGGACATTTTGGAACTAAAAATTTTTTTTCGAAATTCCGTGAGCGCATCTCGTGTATAGCCCATATACAAAATTTCTTTGCATTCCGTTCACCCGTTGCGCTGTAGGATGCCGTTTATAGGGGAAGTTTAATTATAACCACCCGGTATTTATCACCACCTCCGAATTTCACTGTAGGTATGACACAGTCTTATAATATCGTTCGCTGGGTATTCGCTAAACCCGCACTCGTCCATGATCGGACCGCCACAACTGGTAGCAGGATTCATCACTCCGTAGGATGGATTTCCATTGTTAGTCTAGCTATGGGTCGCATTGAGGTCTGTGATATTTAGCTTGTGAACTACTGTTCGTCCATGAAAACCAAGTGCGGACGGTACGATCACTTGTATCACTAGACGCCGCCGATCGAAAGTCCCGTGCCAACGTTTTTAACGAAGCATTCCGGATTGACATTATCTTTAACGATCTGTCAATTTCTTCGGTTTACTGGGTCTGGATTGGCATGTTATAATCCCATCTCGTTTCCACTTCAAAATAACTACCGTAAATTCTCTACTATAATGCGACCCCTTCTATAATGCGATTCCACTTTTTCGGCCCAAAAAAACAGCAAAAATGCTATCCTCTTGTATAATACGTCCCCCATTTTTGAGTCCTCGCGAGAAATAAAATGTGCAAAAACATACAGAAAAAAAATCTTTATTTTTAAATTTTTAAATAATATGGCTCTTTACAATTCCGAGAATTTGGAAGTAGGCCTATTTGGAAGTAGCGATCTTTGAGAGTTGTTTTCGAATTAGATGTTGGCGACTAGAAATTCAAATAAAAAGTGAATTACATGTAATTTATTGTATAATGAACTGGACACTGTATATGATGTATAATTAATCTATAAACACGGTAATTTCGTTGTGAATTTCATCAGGACAGTAGTTCAAAGCAGTTTGGAAGCAGAGACCATCAATATTGATGGTCTCTATTTGAAAGTAGCGATCTTTGGGAGGAGTTATTTTTGTATTAGATGTTGGCGACGAGAAATTCGAATAAAAATTAAATTAATTTATTGTATAATGAACTGCACACTGTATGTGCAATATAATTAATGTACAATTTGTATATTACACGGTAATTTCATCAGGACAAAATCCCCTCCGGACAAAACCTCCTTCGGTCGTAGTAGTCGTTGCAGAGCTGATATTAATCCTTTTGTATAATACGATCCAGCAAATTTAGGTGCTTTTTTAGGCCAAAATTATTCGCATTATAGTAGAGAAATTACGGTAACTCTGTCGAGCGGGGTATCTGAAATTTGTTGGAAATCTAACGAATCGAAATCTCAAACCTGTGGGCTTCAATGATCATCCCGTCGTCTGTTCATATTGACTGTAATAGCTACTATGAGTGTATTCTAATCCGTCAACGTCTTTTATAGGTTGTATGACTTGTTCGGACGATCCCATGCGATTTGGATGGGTGTCCGGTGACGAATGGCCAGAATAGTGTAAGTCAAATTTGTATAACGTGTAAAATAATTTTGAAGAACGTATGTGATCGACATATGATTGACATCGATTTTCATGCTGTCAATAGAAAATAACCTCAATATGAACCTACAAGAACGATATTAATCCAATGATTAAATTAAAGTAATGAAGTTCCCTGTAGAAACACAAGGATATTTCTCGTACATTGACGTTAATCTCAATACATTTTCTTTATCCTATGAGAAATTGTACCTGGTGTATGCTATACCATACGCTATCATTGGTTTAATAATTTTGGACGGGTTCCTTTAATAATATACAATCGAGTGAAGAGTTACGAAAAGAAAGAATTCTTTTGCACTTGTGTACTTTCTTCTCTGAAGCTCTTTAATCTTGTAAGTGTCCCACAGTTTTGAATAAGTTTTTATTGGATGGAGGGGCACTCCAAGCTTCTCTTATCCTTTTATCTCGTGCCTGTTGATTGCTGATGAATAGAGCCATCCTGTTCTGCCAGAAATGAGGGGTGGAGCTTTTGCCATGTTAGGCATTGTCCACCACTGAGACCATCTCTGTATACAAAGAGTTAAGCAACTTCAGGCACGGCTAGCTGCTGGCTGGGTGACAGCCAGTGGCTTGAGGACTACTGCTGGGTGGGACAGCTATTAGGGGCACAGCTTTTGGGGGACTTTAGTGTGACCCATTTGCTGAGTGACCAGTGCTGGTTGTCCAGCAGCTGGTGATAGCCACTGGTTTGTTCGTCCGCCAGCAGCTCTTCCATCATGAACCCCCCGTGCTTCGGAGGGCACGTTAAGCCGTCGGTCCCGGCTGCTACTGTCATCTCTTAGCAGCCGTTAATTACTGGGATGGCGCAAAACTCCCTCGAAGGACGCCTCCCATTTGGACGCCATTTCAGCGCCATTTGGTCGCCTCCCATTTGGACGTTTGACCTGACCCATTTGATCGCCTCCCATTTCGTCGCTTGCATCCTCTAAGACTTTCTATTAACTAACTGTATTTAAACAAAAACTACTAAAGCCAAAAATTATTAATTAATAATATTTAAAATAAAAATCATATATCAAAATATCATATTTATTCCTCATTTTCATTGAGAACAAATATGGTATTTTTAATATAAAAAATTCAAAAAGAATTCAATGTGGTTAATTTAATTTAAGAAGTGCAGGAAATGCACAGCAGCACTGTATTCAATTGTGTGGTGCAATTAGTTATTTTACTTCTGATAATAACTTATCTGTAGAAGAGAACTGTAGCGTTAGCTATGAAAACTGCTTCGTCTCACACCAGCAATGGCTTGCACGCAAGTCTGGCATTTTACCTTGAATCGCCATTGACTCCTCAAAATAGTAATACACTGCATGCATGGAAGATGATGCACGGAAATAATATTGCATTTAGAATGATGGCCCAGAGATTTTTAACACCAACAGCAACATTTGTGCCTGCAGAAAGACTTTTTTCAAAAGCAGGTTGCACCATTGGAAAAAAAAGGACCATGTTAAGTCCAAAGCATTTGGACAAATTGTTGGTTTTACAATCGATGCCTTTGAATGTCTTGCATAAATTTTGTTAAACCCAACTTTTACATTTGTCAAATTATCAGTAATAAAATGTCTGTTGTAGTCTAAGCTTTATCTATGTGATTTTATGCTATTTTATTGAGATAAAAAAATTAAAAGAACCATCGATGGTATTCCTGAACCCATCGAGGGTATTCCTGTACCCATCGATTGTGTTTCGATGATGGTTCATACCATCGCGATGGTGGTTTTTAAACCATCGCACACCTCTATTAATAAGGCATCAACATGTAATTAAGTAACACATGCAGAAAAATACATTTTATTACCGTGGCTCATCAAGGCCCTATAGGCTGAATAAAGAACAGGCGATCAAATGGGAGGCGACCAAATGGGAGGCAGACTAAATGGGAGGCGACCAAATGGGGCTTAACCCCCTGTACTACAAGATAAGACAAGATCTCTGTATACAAACTAGATTCCAAATCCAACAGGTATGTAAAGTTCTTTCTTTCCTGTAAAATTTCGTACAAAGGAGTTAAGCAATCTACAGATTAAGCCAATGGTATGCAATAATTGGTCATTATAAGTAATCGTTTTTTGATACTAGTTTTAGTATTATTAACGGGGAATATTCCAAGAAATTATCACGAATCAGGAAACCCATTTGTCGATTACTTATTACAAACAACGTGGAAGATTAGATAGCATCATTAGAAGTCATTTTGTGTAACTAAATGTCTATATCAAAAGCATCGAAATAAGCTACAGAAATCTTTCATGTATTTTTCTGAACCATGAGAAGTAAAAAAAAAAAAAAAAAAAAAAAAATCTATTAGTTTACATTAAACAAACTTAGTAAGTCAATCACAAGAAAGTCTTATACAAATATCTTGCAAATGCGTGTAGTTGTCAATAAATAAATGCAAGGAGAGTTAACCAGCTAAGGCCAAAAGTATCTATAAATTTGTGGGCTTACTTACGCTAATGAATTTTCATTAAAACAAATTGATCGGATGTTTTATTGGCTGATAATAATGGAAATATTACCAATTTACCTTTGTCATAGTTTGGATCTTCAAGTTGTAAAATAAACGTGAAGAAATGGCAAATTTAAAATGGTTTGTTGTGTTGATCCTAGTTTCCTGGCAAGGTTGCTTGCTGTGCTTAGTAGTTTCCGTCTGGCCATTAGCGCTAGATAGTGGTGTTGTCAGGGTATGGTTATGTGCATCCAAATGGAGATGATGGGGGAGGGGGTTATGGCTAATAATTGACCCGATCAGTGACTCAGCTCACACACTCTTCTTGTTGGTTGGTTAGTTGGTTGGTTGGTATTAACCTCCCTTTCAACTACTTTGGTCATAGGGGCTGCAAAATTTGCCTCGCAAGGGTTCTTTAACCTGCAGCCGGCAAACTTTTACACGTCACCAACGGCTTTACTTCCCTTACGAAGGAAATGCGTGATCTCAGGATTTTCCCCCTGAAAAAATCTTCGGCGTCCTCGGGGATTAGAGGCGATCACTCTTATTCTCCGGCACAATTGACTTGAGCTGCCACTACATAAGCTTTCTTAACTTTTTAAATTTCTGACATAAAAGTTTTACCATTCTCATTTTTAGCACATTTTCGTAGAAAAGTGCTTATGTGATCGGTTTGTCCGTCCATCCGTAGACACTATTCCCACAAAGAGTGCATGTATTGAATTGCTGGAAGACACGAATTATCCTCGCATTCGGGAAAACTCATGTTGAGAACATATATGGGTTCGGCTCTGCGCGTGCTCTAAACGTTAAGGAGATGGTGCGCGAGCAGAATGCACGTGTTTGACGATTATTGAAAGGGCAGATCGGTTTCTAAATTGAAAGAATTTTTTTATTCCTAGGGAGCTTAGTATTTATTACGATAACTTGAAAACGAATTAACTTTTTCACAGTCTGTCTTCACCAATCCATTAATATGGGACAGAGCACGAACAAGTACGAACGTGAGATAGCCGGAATAGGTACGTGCTCTAATGGTACCATTTTGATACCCCCTTAAAAATTTCCTATAACCAGATATGGCATGTAATATATCAAACAAATCGTCGCAACATATCATGAACGAATATATAAGAGTAAGTAGTGATAGCAGGTATTTGTCTAATGGCACGTGTACGTGCAAGGATGTCTCATAAATGAATATAACGGGTAAATAATGTTAGGGCGAATTGATTAGTAGCACGCGCCCTAATGGTACCATGTGAACTTTCAATGCTAAGATATGGCATGTAATATATCAAACAACTCGCAACATGTAATGAGCGAATATAACGAGTAAATAACGATAATGGTTATTGGTTTAGTAGCACGTGCCCTCATGGTGCCATATGATACCATATGGTACCATTGGAATTTTCAATGCTGAGATATGGCATGCAATATATCAAAAAACTCGCAACATGTAATGAGTGAATATAACGAGTAAATAATAATGGTTATTGGTTTAGTAGCAAGTGCCCTAATGGTGCCATATGATGCCATATGGTACCATTGGAACGTTCAATGCTAAGATATGGCATGTAATATATCAAACAACTCGTAACAACACGTAATGAATGGACCTTTTTCTGAATTTCACAATTTTAACTGGTCATTCAAGGTATTTTTTAAATAATTACTACAACTCGTATAAAATATGAACTGAATGTCAATACTAGTTGTGAATGGGTATATTAATTCTTAAAGAATCGTTAAATTATTGGAATCAGTTTCTCATTCTTCTTAAAACTGCTTACAGCAGTTCAGTGATAGCTATAAATGGCGTTATTGTGACGGTTAAGAGAAACTACTTTCCTCCTCCTCCTCAACTAGTCTGTCATATTGAAAAACGGCATAAAAACTCAAAAAAATATCGAAAATTGGCAACGGAACGACCGACTTCGCGAATACAGTAACAATGCAGTTCCGCACATTCTGAACTGATTTTTATTTTATTGCAAGAAATCTGGATATGCTCCCAAGCAATTAAGATTTTCGCCACTGTATTCTCAGATATCTTTTCTAACCTTTTTGCTATCAGGCCTATTGTGCACTTAATTTTGGAAGGATGAAAATTGCAGTTATGTTCAGTATAAAATAACTGAGCAATTGAAAAGCTTTCGGAAGAAAAAATTATTTACTATTATATGACTAATAAAAAAAATTATATAATTTTAGGAAAAAGTTATAACAAGGGAACTATGGATAGGATATAGTGAATATATAGAATTTTTTGGGAAAAAAGTTATTTCACTCATTTTTTGATGCTGATAATAAAATTAAATTTATTTAATAATTTAAAAAAATAATGTTGAGCTTGTTTTTTTTTTAATCTTAATTTAAAGAAAAAATTGGTTTCCATAAAATTCAATTTTTCTATAATTTTTTCCCAACAAAATTAATCATTTTAGTTCAAACCTAAAACTTCTTTAAAAACTGAAAGCATATATAAACTGTTATAATAGATAAGCGTTCTAGTGTTCCTGTGTAAATACCTGTGGAGAAATTATTGCTTTCATACGGAATCCAGGACTAATTCAAAATAATAATAAACCATTAAGGAATGACATAACCAAATACCGAAAGGTTAAACTAAACCATTCGCGGAGCTATATTTTTAAACTGCCCTATTTTAACATTGTAAGTTTCTAATTGACCATAACGATACCATTAAATCACGTACCTTTGAACCAATTTCAACTATCATTAATTTTACGTTACATTCATTCATGACACATTATTCTAAGTTGTTTGATATATTACATGCCATATTTTAGAATTGACAGTTCCAATGAACCATAATGGTTCCACTAAACCAGGTTCCTTGAAACCAATTTCGACTATTATTAATTTTACGTTATATTCATTCATGACATATTATTCTAAGTTGTTTGATATATTACATGCCATATTTTAGCACTGAAAGTTCCAATGAACCATAATGGTTCCACTAAACCAGGTGTTTTTGAACCAATTTCGCCTATCAACAATTTTACGTTATATTCATTCATGATACATCATCCCAATTTGTTTGATATATAACATGCCACTTCTTATCATTGAAAATTTTTGAGGGTGTCATAAAGGTACCATTAGAGCACGTGCCATTGTTTCGATTACAACCATTTTCAAAATGGTTAATTTCTTGAACCATATTTATCAATTGGCGAAAATAGTAATTAATATTCGCTTCTATCTCGTCATTACGATTTGTTTGATGTATTACTTAATATATCTTCCCATTGAAAATTGCTTGGCGGGAAAATAGAGGTGCCATTTGTGCACGTGCCAATGAACCTATTTAGATAATATTTGTGATTGGTTCGTGCCATGAACCATATTCATCGACTGACGAAAACAGATTTTGAAAATCTTTCATAGCCTCAGAGGAGTTAGAGTTACAGACAGACAGACACGTTTCCCCACACTGATAGCATAAAGCACCTTTCGGTACTTAATAATTATCCCTCTTTGTGGTATTCATACTATCCTCAACGAAACCGACAGTGATGAAGATTTTCGATTATCTGATGAGGACGAATGGGTTTCTCCACTTGCTGGAAGCATATGATACTAAACAAAAGGTTGAAATTGGGAAAGAATAACGGCTGACTCGGATTCCAACCACAATGTGCAAGGTGAGCCACATGAAGAATTTGTTGCCAACTCGTTACACACACTGGAGTACTAATCCACTGCCTCAAGCAGAGTACATTTGCAAGCGCAGAACAAATCATGTGCCACTGCCAGTTCTACAAACTGTATCAAATGTAGCAGTCATATCAGCGCATATAATCTACATGGAGAATTATCCAACATGTACCAAATTGGCACTGCCAATACATAAACGCAGATATTTTTGCGAGATTTGGCAACCGAACTCGGCATTCCAAATATCAAAGCTCGAACTAGAGTTACCACCAAAAGTTGCTGCCAAATTCCAAACGATGTTCTTGGATATGAAATTCAACTTCTGAACATTTAGAAACTGCAACAAGACAGGATCCAAGTGGACACGCTGAATTAGTAGGCAGTTGTTTTCTTTGCATAGAATGGAAACATAATCAACAAAAAACTCCAAGAATGTTGTTTGCAAAAAAGCAGTTTGCAATGAACAGTCATTCAGTAAAGGTGTGTGTCAGAACTATAACCAACAAATCATGAAAATCTGCACTGGACTGTTTCATATTATTTTGAAATAAACTTTTATGTCAGTTTGTATTGTTTTATAAATTTCGCTATCATTTTTTACTGTGTTATAACAAACCATTAAGGAATGACAACCAAGTACCTAAACGCCTAACTAGTCCATCACTTAAACCATTTTAACATCTTTACAAAACTTTTGAATCCTTTTTTGAAAACCTTAAAACATCTTCCACTGAATCAAAATCGACCATCTTCAAACTTTTTATCTACGTTGTTCATTCATAACACGTTGTAATGCTTAATGAACTGTAAGGGGTGGTTTAACACGAAACCGAAGTGGTTATACCAGAAACCAGAGCACTGCAACTCTATGAGTCTATTGTACTATCCCCAATTAACGACTGCCACAGGAAACAGTAGCAGCCGGGACCGACGGCTTAACGTGCCCTCCGAAGCACGGGGGGCGATGGACGTTTCCAGACGGTCACCCAACCTGTAATTAACCGCGTCAAGGTTGCTTAACTCCACCAATACGTTAAGAAAGGCGAGACAACCGAGCTACACCTGCCCCCTAACACGTTGTAACAAGTTGTTTGATTTATTTCATGCCATATCTTAGTATTGAAAATTTCCAGTGGTGCCCTAACGAGTATTTAATATAGTATATCCTGTTATGGAAAATTCCACAAACTACCTTGAAGACACCATTGCCTGCGCAATTGGTATAAGAAGGCATGTTGAAGCTGAAGCAAGATCAGACCAAAGCACGATGACACAGTACACCACTCAGGAAATGATAAACATGGTTCTCTGCTTTGGTGAGACAAGGCAAAAACTATCATGCAACAGTTAGGTTGTATCAAAAAAGATACCCTAATCTTTAAGGTAACTCGGCTTTGTTGACGAGGTGTTATGGTCAGATGAAGCCAAGTTTTCCCGGGATGGAGTTGTCAACAGGCACAATCTTCATTACTGGACAGAAGAGAATCCTCGATGGCTGCGAGAAGCAACACATTAAGTGAACTGGAGGATATATACCGGGTGTTTCAAAAATGACCGGTATATTTGAAAAATCTAAACGGGCAGCGATAGAAATATACCGTAAACTAATTTCGAAAGTTTATGTGCCTGAAAATATACTGTTGTCCCAAGCATATTGCAACAAACGGTGTATTTCTATCGCTGCCCGTTTAGTTTTTATTGATTTTTCAAATATACCGGTATACCAGTCATTTTTGAAACACCCGGTATGTTGTGTGGGATGTACAATGACTCCATGGTGGGACCATACTTTTATGAAGGAACTCTCACAGCAGGACCCTACAGAGACGAGATTCTCAATATTGTAATGATGAATTTTGTTGATGCTATGCCACTAGCCTCTTGCCAGCACATTTTGTTTCAGATGATGGAGCACCAGCACATTACGGATTAATTGTTCGCGTACGTTTGCAGATGTTTCTGGATCGTTGAGTTGGCCGAGGAGGAATAGTTCATTGGCCACCACGCTCACCTGATCTGACGCCGCTTAACTTTTTCCTGTGGGGCTACGTCAAGGACAACGTTTATGCCATACCACCAACCTCACAACAGGATCTGCGACAGCGTATTCAGGAAGCATGCAGAGCAGTAACACCAGTCACATTTGTAAATGCAATGGCATCGTTAAAATACCGTGCAGAATTATGTTTTGGTGCAGGTGAACGTCACATTGAACACTTTCTGGATTGACTGTAAAGACTTAATTTGTACACTTGACTGTTTATAAGCAACAACAATAACAAGAGCAGATTGTCCAATTGCAGAGATTGCAATGAGGTTTTTTGGTGATCCATTCAACAGATTTTGTTTGTTTTTTTTTGTTGTTGTTGCTTATTTGATTTCTGAACAAATTTTTAATTGTTTTTTATTGTGTACCTCTTACGGTTAGTAGATACTATTTTCATGTCGACAACACTAAGTGCCACCATGAGAAAGAACATCCTCAGATTCCTATTCACTCCCTTTAGAGGAATTTGCATAACTACATTTGTATCCACCAGAGAAGGGGGGGGGTTACAGACTTTTGACTCGCCCTGTATAATTACTATACAATCATTTTAAGTTTCTCGGTTATATACAGAATAATTTTGAACTCTGTGCACAAACTTCACAGGATGAAAGGTGATAACATACTGAACATTTTTTTACCGAAGAGTGGATGGTCGAAAGTTCACCATTAAATCGCTGCTTGGAAAAAAGTTACCAACTATTAGGTAACAATTTTATTTACAATTGATTACAGTAACTGTTCAAAGGAGCTACCACAAACAGTAACACATGCCTGACATCGCTGAGACATTGATTGGCGAACAGTTTCAAAAATGGCTGGCATGTCACGTACATTCCCAGCTGCAACTGCAATTCTGGCAAAGAAGTCTTCATCTGAGTTAAAAGAAGTCTCATAACTGGACTTTTCATGTGTTTCCAGAAACAATAATCCAAAGATGACAAATCAGGAAACCTAGGTGGCCAAGCAACAGATTCGCTTCAGCCAATCCATTGGGCCCAAAAAATTGTATAGAGATAAATTCTGCACAACAATGCTTTAATATGCAGATTGAGTACGAGGTCTGTTCAAAAAATACGTAGACTGTTTGAATTGCGCGGGCCCTGTTGGTCCCAATCAAAATCGCTTGGTGTCGCCATCTTCTGACAGATCCGCTGATTACAAGGCAGTTTTTTGATTGCAAATATCAGTATTGGTTGATTAGCTACGCGGTTGTTTGTGAAGTGTGTTTTTTTTCGTTTGGCGGATTTTTAGAATGAGTGACTTGAACGAGCAAAGAGTTGCTGTGAAACTTTGTGTTAAACTCGGAAAAACTGCCACTGGACGAGTGGAAAAGGCCAGAAATGTGGACGAGAGGTGACTGGTTGTTTCATCACGACAACGCTCCAGCCCATTCAGCCCTCAGAACTCGAGAGTTTTTGGCCAAACACTCGATCACTGTGCTTCCTCACCCACCCTACTCACCTGACCTCGCTCCTTGTGACTTCTTCTTGTTTCCCA
>JAHWFO010108251.1:0-10894 GCA_023313115.1 Rhysida immarginata
GTTCGTTATCCGAACCATGTTTATATGAACTTTTGTTTTCATCTCGCTGTGGGGAATCACCACCAGAAGTTTGAGATAGGGTTTAGATACATCTTGTACGAGGGTGGGCTGAAAAGTAATGCCTCCATGGATGTAATTTTTTTATTTTTTAACCGATTTTCAAAATTCTTTTTGTATCTGATACTCACATTTCTCCTCTATGTAATGCACTGTTCACTTTTCGACATAGTCCCCATCCCTTTCCACGCATTGTACCAACGCGTGACTAGTCAGGTGAACCCATCGGAGAGGAATTCCGGGGTTGTCGTCGATACGAGGATTGAATGTCAGCTTTGGATCCTCTTCTGTAGCACGATAACGCCCGTCCGCACACGATCGCCACACATCAGAGGGGGTTGCAACGCCTACAGTTCAAAGATGAAAAACTGCAGTTCAAAAATGAAAAGACTTTGAACCTTGCGACTTTCACCACTTCCCAAAGAGGAAAGAGCACCTTAAGGGGCATGAGTTGCGTTCTGACGACGAGGTGAAACCCCGACAACAACCCCGGAATTCCTCTCCGATGGGTTCACTCGACTAGTCACGCGTTGGTACAATGCGTGGAAAGGGATGGGGACTATGTCGAAAAGTGAATAGTGCATTACATAGAGGAGAAATGTGAGTATCAGATACAAAAAGAATTTTGAAAATCGGTTAAAAAATAAAAAAATTACATCCATGGAGGCATTACTTTTCAGCCCACCCTCGTACAAGATGTATCTAAACCCTATCTCAAACTTCTGGTGGTGATTCCCCACAGCGAGATGAAAACAAAAGTTCATATAAACATGGTTCGGATAACGAACTGTATATGAGATTTCTGCAGTTAAAAGTGAAATTTCAGCAGCTGGTTTTTCTACTCTGTAGATGGCAGATGACATGCAGAGAAGCTACAACAAATGTTCAAAATGACGACCGTGGGATGCAACACACGCATTGAGGCGTACACGTTCGAGGGTCCCTGGGCTGCCTCTTGCAGCGCTGAAAGCATTGTCAATACGGTTCCAAAGCTCATCAATAGCAGCTCATTGCAGCTCTTGGATAGTTGTGGCATACAGCCGGTCTTTCATGTTTAGGTACACCTGAAGTTATTAGCAGGCGCACCATTAAATGGAATGTTATTTCAAGAATTTGTTGTAGCTTTTCAACACATCACCTGCCATCCACAGAGTACAAAAACCAGCTGCTGAAACTTCACTTTTAACTGCAGAAATCTCATAAACGGTTTGTCACCCGAACCATGTTTATATGAACTTTTGTTTTCATCTCGCTGTGGGGAATCACCACCAGAAGTTTGTGACAGAGGTTTAGATACATCCTATATGAGGTGTAACATGCTCTTTATACTCTTTATGGGTTGTCCTGACATGCCGCATACTGAATGTGGTTTTCCTCAAGCAGCAGGCGTGTGTCCAGGGCTCAATGTGCTGTTGCCTTTTCAGGCCAAAAGAGGACGTTGTTGTGGGCTTGGAGAGTCTTCATCCAAGGTATTAGCACAGATTTCCGAATTTCGTTTCTATATCTGTTGCCATTCACTGCCCCTTTCTTGGAGTTGAGCACAACTGCCTTCAAAATGTCACCTTCAGATGCTATGGCCTGCCAGACAAGCACCTTCTTTGGGAACTTAGTCTTCTCCTGCAGTCTAGCTGCTTGAGGGATGGGACAATCTAGGACAACTGAATGAAATTCAGATGCTGGCATTTCCATCGAATTAATGGCACATAACTTTCATCATCCATAACAAACAAAATGTTTCTCCCACATGGAATGTGGAACAAAGGTCTGTTTGTAGAGATGCCTGCATTTTTTTGGGGGGCTTTGAAAGTGTCATCTGAGTGGATCCTGGACACATTGACTTTCGTATAAGACATCAGTGATGCTGCTAGGCAAAATCAGCATGGCGCAGCGGCATGCTGCCCCTCAGCCCCGCCACATTGCCCCTCGGCCCAACCACGCTGCCCCTCGGCCCAACCACGCTGTCCCTCGGCCACGCCCAGATCCAAGAATCTGAATCCAATAAATGCTAACAATGTGCAGCTTAAGTTTTCAGGGAAGCTTATCATTGTGGCGTGAGTGATTTAAAGCCTAAACCTTTTAATTGAACAATCAGATTGTTGTGTATCAAATGTCAAATTTCGAGTTGGGCTCCGCGCTTCAGCACGGTTTCCACGTTTAGTAGCAAGTACCCATAACAAAGTGGTACATTCCCAGAGATAAACCTATCAGTGACCAGCTGCCTGAAATTTGCATGTCTGCGATGATATTTAATAGCGTTTGAACCCAAGCGAAGATAGTCATGACTACATATGAATTATGTGTGATAATGCATTACGAGTTCGGGTTGAATCACACAGCATCCAACGCCTCTTGAAACATCAATAAGGTATTCGGTGTAGGCACCATAAACAAACGTACTGTCCAACGTTGGTTCTGAAAATTCCAGGCGGGAATGACAAACCTGGCAAATGAGCCACGCGGCAGACCGCTCAATGTGTCGAATGATGCTGATCTGAAGCGATCTGTGGAAGAGGACCCGTCCAAATTTGTTTGGGTCCATGCAGGGGATCATGCTGTATTAGCATCGACTGTCAGTAGACACCTTTGGACCATAGGCAAGGTGAAAAAACAGGACAAATGGGCCCACATGAACTTTTTGGTGGAACTCTGTGGCGTAGTGCAATACAGCTTCCTGCAGCAAGGGGAGGCTATCACCACTGCAGCCTACTGTCGTGAACTGCATCGTATGCACAAAAAACAGTGTCAGCAACAACCTGCGCTTGTGCATCGCAAAGGCGTCCTTCTGCTGCATGACAACGCGTGTTTGCACATTGCACGAATGACCGTGCAGGCGCTACAGGCTCTGGGTTACGTGTGTTTTCCTCCCCCTCCCCCCCCCCCCCCCATACTCTCTGGAGCTCTCCCCTACCGACTACCATCTTTTCTAGAGCCTGGACAATTTTCTCCGGAGGAAAACATTCCTAACTCAAGCAGACGTCAAAAACACATTCCGGAAGTTTATTGAATTCCGTGACCATGGATTCTATCGGAGAGGGCTCGAGAAGCTGCCAAATCGTTGGCAACAATGTTTGGATTACAATGGGGGTTATTTCGAATAGCACGTGTGAATGTGTCCTTTCTAGAGGGCCATTAAAGATGACCTCTGCAATCCGACATTTGATATGCAACGACCTGATACTGATTAAGTATTACATTCTTTTAAAATATTAACTACTATTTGTAACTGCATCAGTTTAGTTGGTGGTCACATTACTCTTTGTGCTTTTTTTCCCTCCGCACTGACAAGTCGAGCCTTTTGTATTCGTGCGTGGTGGTTTCCGGTGGTCACTTCACCATCTAAACGAACCGTTTCGTCTGCGGGAATAAGCTGTTACGTTTAAAAATCTTAATGCAATCATTATTCGTAATTTTATCCTGCAAAAATAGTGCATAAATTGTTGAAGAATGGGATATTTATACTTTAAAAACTAATGGCAGAAGGATACGCTATTGAGGGCTGTGCCACCAGATGACGTCTTTTTGTGATATCACAAAGTAAGGAAGAGATTAGGAAGTCTAAAAGTCCTACTTCTTCTAGGCTTTTCCCAAACAACCATTTCAAGGGTTTACCAGGACTGGTTAAACAACCAAAAAACAACCAGCCAGAGGCAAACCAACACGTTGATCCAAGGGGTGAGCATAGGATGGGAATGCTTGTTCGTGCAAATGGAAATGTCACAACTCATCAACTAACTGTGGAGTACAACACTGGACCACAGAATAAAATCTCTGAACACACTACGTGGCGTACATCGGCAAGGATGGGCTACAACAGCCAACCGCCAGTCCGGGTACCTTTGATCTCCACCCAAAACCACAAAAAACATCTCCAAATTGCCCACAATTACCAAAACTGGACCGTCGATGACTGGAAGAAGGTCTGCTGGTCGGATGAATCCTGTTTCTTATTGCACCATGCAGATGGCTGATGCAGAATTTGGAGACAACAGCACGAAGCGATGGACTCCTCCTGTCTGGTTTCCACTGTTCAGGCTGGTGGAGGCTCTGTAATGATCTGGGGAATATTTTCTGTCACAGTCTTGGTCCGCTGATACCCGCAGAACGCATTAATGATCAGGGCTACCTGAACATTGTTGCCGACCACATTCATCCCTTCATGGCTACTGTGTTTCCTGCATCGGAAGGATACTTCCAGCAGGACAATGCTCTGTGTCATAAAGCTCGTATCATCATGGAATGGTTCCAGAAGCACAATAATGAATTCAACTTACTCGTTTGGCTATGACTGTTCCCGGATTTGAACCCAATCGAACATCTTTGGGATGAGCTGGAACGGGTTATTCGAGGCATGGATCCACCACCATCCAATAAACATCAACTGGGAGCAGCTGTTGCATCCGCATGGACAAACTTCACAGAAGGATGCTTCAAGCAACTAATTTGTCCTGTTATAGCTGCTAGGGGTGTGTTCCTACAGTATTAAGTGTAGCAACACAGTATAAAGGGGGGTGTTCCTAATAAACTGGTCGCTTCAAACGCACCATGCTGCCCTTGAATTCAAACGCGCCATGCTGCCCTTTGATTCTATAGCCATCACTGGACTTGATACCAAGTTCCTTTCGAATCCATTGAACAGCTGATTCACTGATCTCTAGAATGTCTGCAGCACCTCGAACCGAAATGTTTGGGGTGGTTTGAAAACAGATGCTTCACTTCGGACCCCACTGCTGGGTCATGGCAGATTTTTTTCGTCCCTGTTTCGGTCTGTCCTTATCACTTGGAGGATGTTCTATGTTGTTTATCACACGACAGATCTTACTTTGATGCACACCTTGTTTCACAAACTCATGAACAGTGACCTTCCTGTTATGTTTATGCAGGTGGAAAAAGTCAGATGTTACCTCATTAGATGGGACGACGTTTTTATCCTTATTCATGTTTCTTAGGCAACTTGTTCATACCATCACTTACTTACTTACTTACTTACTTACTTTTCAAACCCGCTTATCCGTTAGGGTTGCGGGGGTAGCAGCCCTATGGAGGATCTCCAGCGATCGCGATCTTCTGCCATCAGGTGCATGTCCACCCTGGTAATACCCAAGCGACTCAAACCCAGATTCTCCATGTAGTCTAGCCACCTGGTTCTAGGCTGACCCCTTGGTCTCTTACCCACCGGCTTGGAAAATAACAACTGCCTAGGGATCTCAGTTACCCACCAACGCAACTGAGATCTCTCGATGCTACTGTGCACTCTATCTGGTAGGGTAACATCTGCCACACTTCTCAGAAATCTCATTTTGGTCGCTTGTACCAGCGATCGCACTCTTTCGGTCATTACCCAAGCCTCATGACCATAGGTGAGAATTGGGACTAAGACAGATTTGAAGACGGAGAGCTTGGCTTTGTTACCCAGCTCGCGTTTCGTTACCACGGATCGCCACAGTTCACGTCTGACACAGCTTGCTGCACCGATCCGAGCATCCAATTGTTTCTCCTGCCGTCCATCACTCGTGAATGCAATCCCGAGATACTTGAATTTCTCCACCTGTCTCAGTGAGGCTCCCCTAACATGGAGAGCGCACTGAGCAGGCTGTCTTGAAAGGACCAGAACCTCAGTTTTAGCCACACTGATCCTCATCCCAGCTTCTTCACATTTGGCTGCAAACCGGTCTAGTGCATGCTGAAGGTTCGTGCGAGAAGACCCAAGTAGGACAAGGTCGTCAGCAAAGAGCAACCTCTCCACCAGGCAGTCGCCCACACAAACACGCTCATCGCCTCGGCTGCCCTTGACTATCCAGTCCATAAAGATAATGAACAAGAAGGGGGACAGTTCACACTCTTTGCAGAGTCCAACACCCATGGTGAACGGTCTTGACTTGATGCCATTTCTCTCATACTGTGATAATTTATATATGTATATATATATAAATGTTAAAGAATAATAAAAACAAGGGTCTACAGTGGCGTAAATAAACAGTAAACAATTTAATCAATAGGTTGGGAATACAATAAAGAACAATATAATATAAAAGAGATAAAGTGAATAAACAACGCCATCCCTACGGACGCGAAATACAATAATAATAAAGCACGATCGAGATCAGTTAGTACGAGAGACCAAGCAAACTCCCGGCTTGGGAGAGGCTTCTAACCGCATAGAAGGGGCTGCTAGGGGATACATAGAAACAGGGTACTTACAGTTGTGAAGATCTAGTAGGAAGGTCTTGACGAGACGCATTCAGCATAGGTTTTCTTAGGTAGGCACGATCCACCATCCCCATCGTTTGAAAGACCCGCTTTATATATGCCCCTAGCATTACCCACAATTCTATGCGCGTTAGCACGATTCTGATTGGCTGCCTGCCATTCCGATGTCCTCGCCTCCTGGTGATCACAATCCGAAACAGTCACAAAGCTTCCGGGGTTGTCACTGGTGACTTGGGGTCTCCCGTCTTTAATCACAGGCGATGACTCATCAACACGTGGAGAGGGGGGAATAGATGAAGAAGTTACAAGTCTTTGTAATTGACGAATGTCACAACTTCCCCCTTCCATAGTGAAGTCTTGAGCACTCTGTGCAACTCTACAGATGTTCCTAACCTCGCTTGTTGAGGTGTGTCCATTGTGGAGCCGTCTGTAGTCGACCCTAGGTTTTCTGCGGAGATTGTATCGGTCCTGGCCTCTGGCGTGAGCGTTACCGTCTGGATGGACTACGGGTCCGTCTTGCTCCTCCGCTTCGACTTGGGGTTCTCCTCGTTCCTCAGTCGGAGAAAGAATCACGTGGTCGTCCTCTGCCTCGGGGTCTTCGTCCTCGCTGCTTTCTGGTCTGGGTGTATTCCTGGATCTGTAATGAGTTCCCCTTGATCCCATGTTCCCCCATGCAGCCTTAATCCTATCGATATGGACAACCTGTCTCTCCCGAAGACCGGATCCCTGGATCTCGTAATTGACGGAGCTCAACCTCCGAGTTATACGATATGGCCCCCTATATTGATGACCCAGTTTATTTTTGCCTCTGTATTTGATTAATAGGAGAACCTTATCTCCTATCTGGAATTCTTTTAGATGTCTCCCTTGATTGCGTTTCTCAATCTTAGCGTTCCTTCTAGCATTACTTTCTTGGTTAGCAAGGTTGCGTGCGACTCTCAGTTTGGTTGTTAATTCAGACTTGTATTTGTCTGGGTCAATATTAGTTTCCCCTTCCTTGATACCTGCTTCCCAAGGTGTACAGGGATCGAACCCATATAGGAGGTAGGCCGGGGTATCCCTCGTGTTTTCGTTATCGGTGGTCCTAATGCTGAAAAGGGCAGCATTGATGAATTCATCCCAAATGTGAGGTTTCCCATCACACAAGCGTCTCAGTATTTCAAGGATGCTCTGGTTTGCTCGCTCAACTAGACCATTGGAGTTGGGACGATATGACGTGGTGCATACGTGTGTGATGCCGAGGTCCTCCAGCACATTGCGCATTACTTCAGATGTGAAATTGGCTCCCCTGTCTGAAATCATTTCCTTAGGGATGCCATACCGGCAGATAATGCCTTCTACAAGAGCCTTAGCAACAGTAGTGGCCTTCTGATCTCTAAGAGGAAATGCTTCGGGGTAACGTGACATCACGTCAATGCATACTAAAATGTATTTGTTTCCGTTTTCGGTTTCCGACATCGGACCTATGATGTCGACAGCCATTTTGTCAAAGGGGCGTTCAGCCCTTATTCCTTGCTGAAAGGGGGCTGGTCCCTTTTTTAACTTACACTTTTGGCAAGTTTGACATGCAAGGATGTACGTGTTGACATCCTTGCCTAGCGATGGCCAAAAGTAGAGTCTCTTTAGCTCGTTGATGGTTTTGGTTATGCCCTTATGGCCCGCTAGCTTGTTGTTATGGGCCATTTCGATAATACGAATTTTCATTTCTTCCCCTATGCATATTTTACCGGCACCCCGATCTCTTTCTCTCTCTCTCCTTGCTTGACCTCTGGGAAAGCATTTCAAAATCCCATTCTGTATTCTGAAGTCTCCGAAAATTCTAAATTTTTCGGGTGTTCTGTTCCCCTTCAATAGTGAATTATAAATTTCACTGAACATGGAATCAGTGATCTGAGAGGATCTTATATCCTCTTTCAAATTATCCTTAGTCACTTTAACGATTCCATTACACTCCCTCACAGGAGGACGAGAGAGGAAGTCGGCAACAACATTCCTCTCACCCCTAATGTGAGAGATCTGGAGATCAAACTCTTGGATCTCCAGAGACCAGCGCAAAAGGCGCTGATTCATAGCCCCGATGTTAGCAAGGAAGGAGAGAGGTTTATGATCCGAGAGCAGGCAAATAGGAAAACCCAATACCATAGGCCTAAATTGCCTGAGAGCTTGGACCATCGCCAATAGCTCTTTCTCGATGACGGAGTAATTCGCCTGGGCCTTGTTAAGCTTAGCACTGAAAAAAGCGATGGGCCGGATGCCCTGGCCGGTTTCTTGCTGAAGGACGGCACCAATGGCCTCCGCCGACGCATCGGTATATAGTAGAAAAGGTTTGGTATAGTCAGGGGGAGTAAGAACAGGAGGGTTCATAATGGCCGATTTTAATGCTTCAAACGCTTCTTGGCACTCGTGAGACCACACGAACCTTGCACCCTTTTTGGTCAGGTTCGTTAGGGGGGCTATGATTTTAGACATGTTATGAATGAACGGTCTATAAAAGTTGGCTGCGCCAATGAAGGAACGCACCTGCTTCACCGTTCGCGGGGTCTCTAGACTAGCAATGGCACTGACGTTCCCGGGGTCAGGGGTCAGGCCTTCTCGAGATATTATGTGTCCAAGATATAGCACCTTTGTCATCATAATTTTGCATTTCGATGGCTTCATGATGATGTTATGTTCCTTGAAAATATTCAATACCCACCTGAGGTTTTCCAGATGCTCTTCGGCCGTCTTAGTAAAGATCAGCACATCATCCTGGAAAACATGTACGCTTTGGTACAACCTTTCGTATAAAAGGTCAGTCATATACGACTGGAATGTGTGGGCCGAGTTCTTCGCACCCTGAGGCATACGAGTTAATTGATACTTGCCCCAGGGTGTCTGAAATGCAAAGCACTTCCTAAGTTCAGGGGTTATAGGGAGCTGGTAATATCCAGAGTTGAGATCGAGGACACTAAAGAAGTTGTATTCGTGGAGATTATTAAGGATATCATGGATCCTAGGCATGGGATAATCCAGAGCAGTAGTGACGTCATTGACCTTACGTAAGTCAAGCGTGACTCTTATGTCGCCATTATTCTTTTTTACAATATGAATCGGGGAGTTCCAACGCGACCGGCTCGGTTCGATAATGCCTGCCTGTAAGTATGAGTCTATCTTGGACTTCAGCGCGTCAAGATGTATTTTAGGAATAGGGTATTGGCGGACGAATACGGGGCGGGACTGGTCAATGTCAAATTTCACCATAACATTCTTAACCCCAGACAGCATTACTATTTCTTCCGCAAAGTTCTCCGCGTGAACATCCAACAGTTCATCCAGCTGTGTCTTAATGACACCATCAAGATCTCCTTTCTCGATGCCGTCAACCACGGTATTCTGGGCGAGGACAATCTCCTCGGCTTTAGCATCGCGGAACCTAAACTCAGCCTTGGTAATAAAATCATTCCCGATGATTCCTTTGTATTTACGGTCCTTGAAGTCATGGACAAGGAATCGACGATTCTTAAAATGAGATCGCCCTATAAAAACATCAGCGGTAATCACTTGGCTGATGGAGCTGGAGTTATTAATTCCCGATAAAATTATGCTTTCAGGGATGATAGTAACTTTATCACCTAACATGCGGACAGTATCGTTATGAATTAAAGAAATCTCACTCCCTGTGTCAATGATCATGGGGATAGCCATGTCCCCTATCTTGACATCCATGTAAAAAAGATCGTTGTCTCCACGTCTGGCTAAGACCTCATTCGTGACTGTATGAGAGGACCGAGTTGTGGCTACCTGCTCGGTCCGTTCTAGTTTAAATGACAGTTACGGGATAGATGGCTTGGGCTGTTACATTTCCAGCAGCAATTACCTTTCTTAGGCCTAACTGTTTTTCGCTGAGGCTCCCTCCCTTTCTCCAATGCAGCGATCTGTTTCTGCATGGAATCTAGTTTCGCTGCTTGGGCATCCAATTGTCGGCGATAATCAGCTACATGCGCCTCCATTGTAGATGTGAGATCAGCGGATAATTGCCTAATTTCAGACCGGACATCAGTTCGAATGGCCTCGGCGTTATTACTACACATCTGCGCCTGCTTGGAGACGCCTAAACTTTCCGCTTCGGCCGCCAATTTGACGGCACTATCGAAGGAGTCTGGCTCCTTCATCATGAACACCATCCGGAGTTCCGGGCGTACTGTCTTCTTTAATTTTTTAAGAAGCGTCTGATCCTTACGATCATTGAAAGAATCGTCTGCCTTCGCCATATGCCGAAACAAGAGACGCAGTCTGTTCGCATACTGGCGGACATTCTCATCAGCTTTCTGTTTCGCTTGATAAAAGTGGAGCTCCGCATATTCTAGATCATCGTCCTTAGAAAAAATTTCTAATAGCGAACGTTTTACCTCGCTATAGCTGTTCGATTCGGACAGTGAATGGTCACTATAGCCCGCTGCGGCCTTGTTTTTCAACTTCGACCGGACAACGCCTAACACGACGGATTCCGACCACCCCGCTATCTGCGCAACGGCATCCACGGCGTCAAAAAACGCTTTTACAGATATGGAGCCTTCATCTCCCGTAAATGTAGGGATTAAATTAGTGAAACCCACTATGGAATCGCTCTTGACAACCGACTGAGAGTCGT
>JAHWFO010108253.1:0-16044 GCA_023313115.1 Rhysida immarginata
TCAGGTTCAAATCTCACCAAAACTTTGGAGTTTTATAATTTGCGGCAAAAATCAATTTGTTGTCCCTTATTTCAGCTTTATCGTCAAGAAATATGAATAAGGTAACTCTTTTTTTTCTGCCTGTCACCCCTTTTTGAATGCAAAGTAGTCGTTTCAAATTAATGGAATACCGCGAGCACTGTTTCATAATAATGGAATAGTCTGAATGTTCAATTTCCATACCTCTTGAAAAGTTCTAAAACGTTGTTGCACGTATTCTGCTGTTCGTTTTCAGTACGTGTACACATTGCTTCATTCAATGGCGAAGAAACGTGATCTCTCAGAGAAAGAGAAAGAGCGTATTTTTGGAATGCATTTAGCTGGGAATACCCAGGTACAAATAGTATTTTAGATTGGAATTATTCAAAGCGCTGTTTCAAAAATTGTTAAAAATTTAAAAAACTATAAGCCAACGCAAAGCTAACGGAAGAAATAAGGCCGAAAATGAAAGAAAACACGGCGAGACAACCAGACATTGAAGAATCTGGCAATGAACAACAGATTCAAAAGTATCGGGGGTCTGAGGAAGTTGCGGGACTCAAATATCCGGTACCACTAGATGGAGAAGATTGAGAGAACTCGGATTTAGGTCGCGTGTGCCAAAAATCAAGCCTCATCTAATTGCAGCACAAAAGAAGAGATATGAATGGGCGAAAGAGCGACGGCATTGGACTTATGATGACTGGAGTAAAGTGATTTTTTTCGGATAAATCGAAGTTCTCCAAGATGTTTGGTGATCAAAGGCCACGTGTTTGGCGCAGAAAGGATGAAAGTACCCATGCATCTTGCCTGAAACGATCAGTGAAATATTCGGCAAGTATAATGGTGTGGGGCTGCATGAGTGCTAATGGTGTTGATAAACTGTTTTATCAACTCAAAAATGAATTCGGAGTTCTATAAAGCAATCTCGGAGACATTGCTTATTCCAGCAGGAGAAGCTGTTTCCTGATGACGATTACATCATCCAACAATATTTGGCCCCCGCCCACGGGCTTTGGCATCCAGATCAACCAAAGAATGGTTGGAAAGCCATCAGATGACTGTGTTGAAGTGGCCAGGCAACTCGCCTAACCTCAACCTCATTGAAAAACTTTGGGCAGTAGTAAAGAAGAACATTGCTAATGGCCGACCAGGCACTAAATAGCATATAAAGCATCCTGATGATTATCTGGGACGTGATTTCTCCTGCGCTGTGTGAGTCACTAATTCAATCAATGCCTAGAAAAGTGAAGGCTCGATATGAAGCCAAAAATGGCCCAACAGCCTATTAATAAATGCTAAGTGTTTCAAGGAAGGTAAAATTATTGTTTCTTTTCATGTTGGGTGTTCAATGTAAGTTTACAAACACTTTCAATAAAACTATTCCATTAATTTGTGAAATGATTTTTGCAGTATTCCATTAATTTGAAACGATCACTTTGCATTCAAAAAGGGGTGACAGGCAGAAAAAGAGTTATCTCAATCATATTTATTGGTGATAATGCTGAAATAAGGGGCAATAAATTTATGCCGCAAATTATAAAACTTCAGTCTTTTGGTAGATTTGAACCTGACACTTGGAAAACCAACATCGTTTGGAACATTCCATTAAATTGAAATGAAGTTGTACTTGTAATTATAAAGGTTGAATATATTATGTTTGCCGTTTGCGGTCTGGTGTTATCCTGCTGAAAGACTGCGCCGGGTATGGTGTGCAGAAAGGGCAGTAATACGGGCTGTAGAATCTCTGTGACGTACCGTGCTGCTGTCAGGGTACCTTGGATGGTGACTAAAGGCGTTCTGGTATCGTAGCCAATGGCACCCCAGACCGTGATCCCGGGTGTTGGTCCACGATGGAGATACCGGATGCGTTGTTCATTGGCACGTTCCAGTCGTCTGCGCAGCGCCCGTCCGCGTCTGTCGTCGGTGTCCAAACAAAAGCGGGATTCGTCGCTGAAGACCACCGGGCGCCATTCCATTCGCCAGCCCACTTGTTCACGACATCGTTGCAGTCGTATTGCGCGGTGCTCAGATGTCAAAGGAAGACAACAATAGATGCCTGGGAGACATTGTCGCGGCGCGTAACCGGCGTGCTGTTGTCGCTATTGACACTGGAGCAGTACCGGGAATAGTGATCTCATCGCGCAGTTGCCGCAGGGTGATGGTTTTATCTGCTAGCACTGTTCGGAGTGTCCGCCTATCGGTACGAGCTGACGTGCTTCTCTGGGCCCCAGAGCCTGGTCTTCTGGCACGTGTGCCTTCCTCTCGCCATTGCCTCCAACATCGGCTAACCGTCCGTGCATCCCGCGACACATGGACAGCAATCCATCTGGTTGACCATCCAGCCTCGGAGAGGCCAATAATCCGACCTCGTTCAAAGTCCGTTAATTGCGTGAACGGTTGTCGTTGTCGTCGTCGCGGCATTGAGACCGTTGTGCGGATTACAGTACTGTACGTTCACGAGGCACGCGGACACCCTGTATCAACCCAAATGATCATGTCCCGTGAGCATGCATCTAATCGTTTACTAGTCGGAGGTAGATGAACCACCCCCCCACTAAATATGGATAAGGTCGGATAACTCCTTGTTGGTGGGGCAATTTCATTGCAAAGCAGTGTATATGGCGGTACTGTGCATGATTGGTTTTCTTTCTGGATGTCAGGCTTTGAAATGAGCGGCAATGATACGCTAGGGACATTTCCCGGACACCAGTATCAGCTTAATCCTCCCCTCTTTCATTAGTGCCATCTCTAATTACAACGGTACAGGGTGAATGTCACGGAATTCAAACGCCATCACGAATTCCGATGACACTTTCGTTCGGTTCCATACCCGCTACTTCTATGGTAGAGATCGGAGAGGGAACTGACGAAGGGCGCGTCACCAACGTCGTCAGATGCAGGAGCCCAATGAGAAACGAGAGAGGGAGTTTCAAGCCGATGACGTGGGAGACCGAGATCGAGGTCTTAATTATGGAAGAACGAGAAAAAAAGGTCGTAGGAAGCTCGAGGAATGGAAAACGAGTTAGCGGCTGCTTACTGACTATCTCGAGAGCGAAGATATCAAGCGTGCCGGCGATAGAAACCGCCGCGGAGTTCTCGCTGAGAAACGAACCCGGTAAGCGGTTGGTCGAGGAGAGCGAAGAACGCTTCTCACTAACGAGTGCCGAGTGGCAGCGAAGACTACGAGAAAGATTCTCCGGGCTTCGTCGGACTTTAAGTTCTAAACTTATCCACCTGGTAAGCGGAAAATTTCTTATTGGAACTGGCGCAAGCCTAGCAAAATTAGCGTTCCCGGAGCTACGATATTACGAGCTTCGCTATCGGTCTGATGCCCATGGAACGTGGCCGTTCGGACTTTATGCGTATTTGCAATACGGCTTGGGCTTCACGCTTATAAAGGAACATTGACTGTTAAAGTTTAAATTTGCGAACATTAAACTTTCATCTATTTACGCACATTGCTTTCCGCCCTTCTATTGCAGCGTTTAGTGTCGGGAAGACGGAATTATAATTTTTGCCTACTATTTCCCTGTGACTAAGTGGATTTGTGATATAAAATTACACATTAGCTACAATCTTCGGAAACCTTTGTAGTAGTGTTCATTTGACCCCCTTGAATTGCAAGTGTGTGGTCTATATTATGATTTAATCCACGAAGTGCTATTTCTATTTCATACAGTAACCAGTTCGTTACTGCTGTGTGTTTTTGTGTTATTATCTTATTTAGTTTTAAGGCTTTACTTACCAATAAATATTTTGATTTATACTCTCGCCTACTGTCATAGTGTGCCTTATTCCACTGCGCCTACTCGGCTATTCACTTAGTAAATTTACACATGACAGTGAATGTTTTTATTAATAACTTGTGAACCGCAACAGATAACTGAAATCCCATCCGACAGAATGAACTCCTGGCGTTATTTGATTTGCCACCTGACCTCCTTCTCATATAAGAAAATGAATCTTGACCCAAAATGGCGGATTTCAAGATGACGGCCATACTCTAAAACTGTCCCAAGAGATAGAGCGCCTATCCTCTTACTTGCTAGCATGGTCACATCGCTCATTTTACATACCATTTCCAAAATACAGCTCGTCCAATGACCTTTAACTCGCCCTTCAAATCGAATTGTCGAGGAAGATGGATGTGGCTATGACATATTGACTAAGAATACCCTGAGTAGTATTGCCCCGTTTTACGTGATATATGCTTTTGTTCTTTAGGCAAAAGAGTGAATTTCTATTAAATTGGTGAAGCTCTACAACTTTGTAACTTTAATTTTTTCTCTATCTAGGGGAAGGCCGCCTCATTTGGACCACTGCTTAAATTGGACCACTGCTGAAATAATTCTCCTTTACGTCGCCTGAAGTGTAGAGGGCTTAGAATTTAGTTTTACACGTTAACGAAAACCGAAAGTTATTCGCCAGCAAACAAAGCACCACGAGCTTAAAACGAAAATTTCATCAATCTGATCTAATTTTTACACCTAATTGAACGATTGATAGATTGGAGCATAATTTATTGCGGTAAGTTATCTTTAGTAATATCAAATCTGCCATTAAGAAATGCTGTTTTAAAATGAAAGTTAATCACTACCGGCAAACTGTTAAGCAAAACGTAGAAAGTGAAGGGCATGCATGCCTATATTGAACCAGTGATCCAATTTAAGCAAATTAAAGGAAAGGGCTCTCTCAGCATTCAGGAATGAAGATTTCGGGTTGAATGAAGCAACAAGGATTTCCAACGCCTTAGGAGTTCCAAAGGCCACTTTGAAGAGGCGGTTAGATGACGGATGAAGATTCTTGAATCAGTTTCTTCAGTCAAGTAGCTCACCAGAGTCATCAACTAAACATCCGTAGACTAAAAAGGAAATCAAATGCTACAAGTGCCGCGATGGTTCTGACAAGCTCACCATATAAAGCTGACTTGGAAAAGAAGTCTAGAGAGAAGTCTGCCGAACCAAAGGTCAAAACTTGCAACAATTCAGCTAACAAAAATTAGTGATACCAGCATCATGAAGCCAATGATCCAGTGCATGAAGTGCCATGTTTGGGTACACCAAAAGCGTGCAAATCTGCCAAACAAAAAAAAATTATTGTTGCTAATGGAATTGACACATGGGAACATGGCTGCTAAAACTTTTGATCTTAATATTTATTTCCAACCTGTTTAAGTGTCTATAGAAATTTTGAATAATTAAACTTATTTTATTGGTCTTTTTCTTGATGGTCCAATTTAGAACAAATGCAGTCCAATTTAGGGGTATATACACCTAATTTGGACTTTTGGTTACCCTTATATAAAAATTGATAACCACTTTTTATTAGCAATAATATAAAATGTACACAACAGTTTGGTTCACTATAAATCTGGATGTCTTGCAAAAAATTAGGCAGTCAATATCTCAAATAGTTTTCCGGAAATCGCCATCAGTGTAAAAGTGGTCCAATATAGGCGGTCTTCCCCTATCATGACTCAAAAAGTGGTTTTCGTCACTTCTAAGCGATTATACAAGGGGCACTGGGAACGCTTACAAGTATAAGAGTAGTTTAATAGGGCACTTCCTATTAATAGGGTAGACCTAACTTTTATGACTCTAGTTCCTTTTCTTCTAAACTTATTTGACTGTATCATGAACTTTTTCTGTACCCTGTATAACAAATCAAGCATATCGCATACTTAAGGCGTTTCCATAAAGTCCGACCGGTCGCAACCGTTCGAGAGCGGTTGCAAAAATCCTATCTAAAAATGACGACCTCTTTGCTTATTGTGTGCGACTGGTCTGGCTTACCCCGATCTTGTGGATTCAAAATGGCGGACGAAATTCAAGAAAATTCAAATTTCTGATACGCACTAAAACGTTTTCCAACAATAAAGATGCCTAAATCCAAGTATTCGGACTCACCAATTTGGCTCTACTTTCTTCATAGCAACTCGATAAAAAAAAAGAATCCACGTGAAGCTTTCACCAAATTAAACACCGATGCAAAGTCATTCGACGAACTTCTCAATTTTCCAAGAAAAAAAATTAATAAAGTATGTTATAATAATTGGCTACATTTGTTATAAATGCCAGAATTGTAGCATAGATTTTTATCGCGTTCAAGCGGATTAGAGGTAAAACGCTCAGATTCTTTTTTTGCAGGTACGAGTTCACACCCCGTCTTCGACGATTTTTTCCCTTCGTAAATTTTCTTTAACATGTATGGGAATGTGTAATTCATTTCCTAAATATATTTCCGATTTTCCAATTTGCTACCATCATTTTTTTTATATATAAAATCCATTTACGAATGATTATAATTAATGATCCACAGTGATGAATGGGCATTTAAAAAAGTTCATTTATCCACATTTAATTAATTTTATAAAATTTGGGACGACGTTTAATTCACACAAAAATTAAATAATTATTGCACCATGTACCTACTATTAAATATAATACGGTTACGTGTCAATTCGTCGAGGGTCAATTCGTCGAGGTGTTGCAGTTGGTCGAGATAATAAATAATTGATCGGGAAAATACTTTAATAAAATTTATTAACGAAAAAATTTTTGTTATTAATTTCATTACTAGAAAGGTAACAATACATGCCTTTACTGTTAAAAATCAGTATTTAAATACAGCTTTTATAAACAATGTGATACACAGGCTAAAATGAATTGTAGCTACAATAAACGTGATCTTGTTGACAAATGGTCAGGATATTTGCCCCCAAACTGCTTATACCGCTTCAGTATCCTTCATTTGCAGAATGAAATTAATAACTGTATAAAATTAATTATCGACAAATTTAGTATATACAGGAAATTTAATTTTTATTAAGTAAAAATTAAATAATAGCATAAATATTAAGCTTCATGAGGTTGCCAAAACATTTAATATCCTGTGGCCGATATACCAAGTTTAACACAAAATTTCATGTTGGGCTCTTTGTTCCAACTTGATATCCACATATTCGCAGACTAGCATATGCACATATTCATAACGACTCCAATTTCTTTGTAAACTATACCTATCCACTTGAAGATGTTATTTCATTCTTTTACTATTTTGTTAACACCAATATTAACAAATATCTATGTAATTAGTTTAATTTCCTCCAATCCAAAGAACCAGAAAAAAAATATTTTTATTAAGTGATCATTATAAATATCGAAGATTATCTTATAATTGCGTCTAATCAGAGGCAAAGCTAAGGAGACATCATAAGGAGGGGTGGAAACTGAGGAATAAATGAAAGTGAGAAAGAGATATTAATAGAAGGTTATTAAGAGCTTTATATATAAAAGTATTATATATGATGGAACACAACTCCCTTACAATTAATAAGCTCTGGGCATTTCTAGAAGATAGATTCATTCAAACTGTCCAATTGTCCACAGTACAGTTCCAAATTCACTGTTTCTTTGATGAGAACTTGAGAACCATTCCCCTCAAAGTGAAATTTTGTGTTAAATTTGGGAAATCGGCCATAGGATATGGAGCTTAATATTTATATTATTATTTAATTTTTACTTAATAAAAATTGAATTTCTTGTATGCGCTCAATTTGTCCGATAATTAATTTTATTGAAGTTATTAATTTCATTCTGAAAATGAAGGATACTGAAGCGGTATAAGCAGTTTGGTCCAATTGTCCTGACCAT
The DNA here is from genome assembly GCA_023313115.1 of Rhysida immarginata. NCBI lineage: Eukaryota > Metazoa > Arthropoda > Chilopoda > Scolopendromorpha > Scolopendridae > Rhysida > Rhysida immarginata. Next base: position 7,674 of record JAHWFO010108253.1, read on the forward strand.
TTGAATTCATTTTAGTCTCTGTATCACCTTGTTTACAAAAGCTGTATTTAAAAACTGATTTTTAACAGTAAAGGATTTACTGTTTACCTTTCAAGTAATTAAATTAATAACAAAAAAAATTTCCGTTAATAAATTTTATTAAAGTTTTTTTCCGATCATTTATTTATTATCTCGACCAACTGAAACATCCGACGAATTTGCCTCCGACAAATTGACCACCCGACCAACTGACACCTCGACGAATTGACGTTCGACTAATTGACGTCCGACGAACTAACCGCCCGACCAACTGACACAGTCGACGAAAAGAAGTTCGACGAATTGACTCCGACGAACTGACCTCATCATAATACCGTTATAATACATCATATTGGTATCAATAGTTTATCATTTTTAACTAGCACAAGCACATTAGCCATTGTCACGTACTTTTGATTACTTTATTTAATTTGACAAAATAAAAAGTCCATAGACAAATAGTTATGGTAATACAAGTAGTACAAGGGTGGTCTTTAATCCCTAGGTACTTCGCATGCAACGGGAATCGACGAGCTGAGTGACTGTTGAGAAATTGGTACTGGAGAACGGCAACCATGATGGGTAAGTCAACTGAGGGCCCTTGGCTGTCTCGGAAATAGGAGAGGAAGAAACAACATTCATTAGCAAGAATTAAGTATTCACACAAGCGCACGAGATCTCGACCGCGGAGCCAACGCTTAGCTCGTTCTTGCTGTTATTGTGTGGCAAAGGTGGTCTCCTCAGGAGTAGCTTAATGAGTCCGAAATACTGTCGGTCGTCTGCTGGGAACGATTCTGCAGCCATCTTAATGGGGGAATACGATACTCGAGCGCTCTGATGAAGATCGTGGGGGGATAATTGAGAAGCGGGGTGGAGCACAATTTTTCGTTTGTGTGTTCAGATGGATGGCATGGATTTTAGCCAATGAATCCGTTTCATCTGTCGGGGTACTCAAAGGCGTAACACAATGACGGGCGGTAGAGGGTTTGATGGGCTACAATTGGTTATGAAGCCTCGTCTTGGCATGTATGTTCTGAGAAACATCTATGTTTCCTTAGTTGAAATAATACAAGCAGAAGAATGATTATTATTTTTATGTTCACTTGCCTTTGGCTGTGTGTGGCATTCGCAAGGCCTTAAACTGCTAAATCAACTTCTTCGTCTTAATTGAAATGCTGGAATGCTGAAAGTTTCATGCTCAATTCTTGTGCGGTCAGATGAAGATCCTCGTCGAATACTTATTAGAACTTTATTAGCTTTTCAGGGTAACGACTCATTCATTCTCATTCATTTTCAAATGTACTGTTTTCTAATAAGTAATAAAGTTCTAATAAGTTTCTAATGAGTTTTTCCGTTTTTGTCTACGTTAGCTAGCCATACCTTTCACTTTACCCACTCGATAAAGGGCAGGGGATGAGATTTTTTCACCGGGTTTTTTGCTAAACCCACATTTTACATGATGCTCTACAACTTTCTAATTAACACATGGGGTCTAACCCCTACCCTTACAAAATTAAAATTTTCAAAATTTACCCCTTCACCCCCAAGGACGCGAAATGTTTTTATTCTGAATTAGGGGACATTAAAACCAAATAATCAATATTCATTTTCCCTCAATCTGTTCTCCTTGAGTCGTTATTTGGACCTAAAGACGGGACACCAATTATGAAACACCCTGTATATATTAGATAATATTTACTTTTGCAGTTAAACAAAACTTGTATGAATAAATGTGCTGAATAAAAGAGCTGGATATTAAAAATAACCAGAGTAACTTTTAAGTACAGTATAATGTGAAATCATTCTTATATGTTTTCGAATCACGTCGGACTCGACTTCTTGCCTGAACCGATTAATTTCACTAGTTTAATGTACTGCAAGGACGCCGAACATCATTCACCTAATTGAAAACGCTTTTGGAATAGGGTCGTTAAAAATCCGGTGTGGACTCGTGGTTTCTGGTATGTCTTATTCACATTGTTACCTTTGTCTCCACAGTTTTTGGCTCTAAATGTTTTTGTTGATATTCTTAATTCTGAACATCCTGCTTTTTGTACTGATTGATAACTGATCCAAAAGTCCGTTCACCAAAGATATACGTACACTGACTGCTCAACTGAAAGTGGACACTTTCGATTTTAGACGTTTTGTCGAATATCTAGAAAAATACTTGACGAATTATCCTGAAACTTCAGGGGTGTAAAGAACATGCTACACCTCATATACAGCCTGGCCAAAAAAAAGTCGCCATCTAGATTTTAAATTGCAAATACTTAGCGCCACTGATTGGCTCGTTTCCTGTAATGATTTGCATATTTTTGCATATACAACACGTCTATTAGGTATAAAGGATCTTGTGTTATTTAGCTTATTACTTTCTATTAGATCATGTCTGAGTTGTTGCACGCGATCGTGCAAGTGAAGTCAATGCGTTTCAGAAGGGTCCAATTGTTGGTCTGCAACAAGCCTAAAAATCAACAAAGGGTATTGCTGAAATTACTGGAATCGGAAAAAGAACTGTCCAGCGCATTATAAAAACCTGGAAAGACACAGGAAATTCTTCAACTTCGTGGAGTAAATGTGGCCGGAATAAAATTTTGAGTGATCGTGACCGGAGATCTCTGAAACGGCTGATGAAGTGTAATCACAAAAAATCAACAGCTGAACTCACGGCAATGTTTAAAAATGTAAGTAAAAAAATTACCAGTCGCACAATGCGACTTGAGCTGAAAGGAATGGGACTGAACAGTTGCGTGGCAATGAGGAAATCACTTGCCAGTGAGATTAACCGGAAAAACTCCTGAAATTTGCAAGGGAGCATAAAGATTGGAGTGTAGAGCAGTGGAAAAAGGTCATGTGATCCGATGAGTCAAGGTTTACTCTGTCGCAGAGCGATGGGCGAATTAGGGTCGGGAGGGATTTACTCTGTTCAAGCCTTTGGTGGTGTTATGATCTAGGGCTGCTTCAACTGATCTCGTCTAGCCTCAGCAACAAAATGAAGTCAACTGATTACTTAAACTTTTGAATGACCAAGTCATCCCATCAATGGATTTTTTCTTCCCTGCCAACAGAGGCATATTCCAGGATGACAATGTAAAGATTCACCGAGCGCTAATTGTGACAAAACGATCGTGCGTGTTCTACCGGTCATCGGCAGCGTCATTCTCATCTACTAGAAAAGAGGCCAATCAGGAGGCAAGGAGAGAGATGACTGAGGAATCGACGTCAGATGAAAATTTCAAAAATACGAGGTCAGACGTTAGAATTTTCCACGACGAATGGACGAAGGAAAATGTCTCCGTAAAACTAAATAGACGGCGGAGTAATTATGGAGCGACAGAGATTGCTATTGCGCAAATTAACCGGAATAGTTGTGGGTGCTTTCTAAAGACTGATAAAGCTAGCAAGCTATGGCATACTATGAGAATGGTTGTCCGGATTAATAAATGCTGGAAATATGCATTTAGGAATAAGCGATATGCTGTTAGCCGTCAGTAATCTTTCCTTGGAGAAGTTGGAACATTTTTCGTCGAGCGTTGAATGTACCGGAACTTAGCCCTTGCAGAAGAGTAGTGTGAGTTTTTCCGTGCAGTTTACGAGCCTACTTGGAAGACAGCATGGGAGGCTTCGCAGAATGCAACTAACAAGGAAACTAACTAATACGTGACATGCGCACCGCAGACATAGCTGCCATAAAAATGCAGAGCACCAGCTCTTTGCTTGAATGCTTCACCATGACTCACCAGAAGCTACTATAGATGCTTGCAAAATAAGAGAGAGCGAAATTTTGTTTCTTTCAAAATAAACCGCGAAAACGAAAAAATTTGAGCACACAAAGCCATACAAGGACTCCATTGTTAAAGCGGGATTCCCTTGTAAGTTAAGAAAATTCTGTTATTACATTCTAAAGCACCGAATTGTAAATTGAGGGTGCTTGAAGCTTCACAAGCTACGTTATTTTGTTTCGTCACTTAGTTTTGCTTCTGGACTGTATTCCTAGTGTATATCCGGAGTCGGAGCCTCAGAAGGTCCAGGGCAGCGTTAAATACGATCCGAAGGCAGTAAGTGTTTGTTTATTTATCTCTCGCATCCAGGGGGACATAACGCTCTGTCCATTAACTGTAAACTTTTTCATTATCTCCATATAAAACGTGCTCGCCGATCTCGAGAAGAGAAAAGGGCAGCAAGATAGATTTTTCACAGTAATTATTTATGGCTACGCCACTTACACATTGAGCGTCTCAAGTAATCTTAGCTAAAGGGACTGTTTTAACGTTTAGCTAATCTATATCTCGAATTAACTAGTTGGGAACTTCGTGGAACTAGATGTGTACCAGTAAGTGGAGCATTCATGGTTAAGCGAAGATTGTTCCCACCGAATTTGAGTGTTAATTGTTTATTGCTAATTTAGTGTTTAGTGTGATATTAGCAACCTTTTCCTATTACATTAAGAGAATTTAATTAACTTTTGATTTCTGCTATAAAGTGTAGTGTATGTTTCATATTGATAGTTTTCACCAGTGAACAAATATTTGTTGTTTTGACTATGTTTTCCTAGATTTGGAAAATTATTAAAAGGTTTTTCTCATATCCCCTCACTTCTGTTTTCTTTTATTATGCTTCCACTGCATACACGTTACACCATCACAGAGTCCAGATCTTAACCCTATTGAAAATTCAGAAAGATAACGTCGATAGAATGAGTTGAATTACAGTTGCTCTCAAAATTAAACAAAATGCTGGCATATTGACTTCATATCAGCGTAAGGAGAAAAGTTGATACTGGTATCCGGTCCAAAAATAAAAATTTGGAGAATGCCTCTTATTCTATCGGCGATATCTTTCTGAATTTTCACGATATTTGCTTGGGATTTTTATTAGAGTAGCTCTATACATTTGGCAAATGAATTATGTAAAAACATTTTGGTGACACTTGCGCATGCGCAGTTAAAAAATATTTAGCAAAACTTCTTATATTTAATCAAATACTAAATATTTTTATATTCTGATTGCAGTGTGTTGTCTTTAGTGTGTCAAGTCTCCTGAAAATGGCATTGGATTGAGTTGAAGATCCTGCATTTATAAACAAAATTCGATTTTTTTTTAAATAAACCTTTTATCTCCATAAATATACGTGCTATTCTCATACAAAGGAACACAGAAGTAAAAGAAGACTCATAAGCATATGCATAGGCTACAAGCATTTCCAGTATTATCTTTTACAGGGTGATCGCAAATATTTTTTTGTTCAGTTTGTTGCTGGTCACCTATTTGCCTTCGAGACAAAACCTTCGATCTAATGTTGTGAGGTGTAACATGCTCTTTATACCCCTGAAATTTCAGGATAATTCGTTAAGTATTTTTCTAGATATTCAACAAAACGTCTAAAATCGAATGTGTCCACTTTCAATTGAGTGTATACAGGGTGTGGCAACGTCCAAAATGAAAAACTCAGTAGAGGACCTCAGTACCTATGAAACTCACCCCATGTTATCCGAAATGTTACCATTATGGAGATATTAAACATTCTGTGATTTTACAGTAACCCCTATCTTATTTCGTTAAAATAACCTCTTATAAAGGGTGTTTTGAATTGAGTATAGATTTTTTGGGAGATGACAGAAGATGTCCTTAGAAGTATTTTTTGTCATATGAACACGGGTTCCCCGCAGCTCCGTTTACTTACAATACTGCATTGAACAATCAAATGAGACCGGGACGCAGTGTGCGTTGGTAGGCCTAGATTATTTTATTTTTAACAATTAACACAAGCAATCTACTGTAATAACTTTTAAAGTAATTGTTTGCAAAGAAATTTCAAGGTGCACGTGCTTGTTTGTTGAAAAGTCTTAGGACAAACTTCGTCAAGGAGATTCCACGGTATCCAACCCCTTTGTAAAATACGATTAGTCCATATGGAAATGAACTAATCGCATTCTGGGAAAGCAGTAGGTAAAGATTTGTTTTAAAAAGTTCACTTGATGTACTTTTTACATGTGTAAAGTTAAACAAACAGTATGAATCGTTTTACATGAAATGATTATGCAGACATGCATCTGTGTTTCTGTGCTGGATGGTGTCTACCATGGATGGTGCAAGGCGTTTGTATGCTGAACGTTATCCCAAAAGAAATCTTCCCAATTCACGAACATTTGGTACAGTAGATCGTCGTCTAAGAGAAACAGGCGCATTCGCTCATGATAATCATCAGCGTGGACGTCGTCGGTGGTTACGCTCCCCTGAATTAGAGGATGAAGTTTTGGAAAGGTTTAACCGAAATCCATCGACAAGTACTCGTGCGGTCGGAGCTGCTTTGAATACTAGTCATACCACTGTATGGAACATTTTACATGACAACCTGCAACATCCGTTCAAGCTTCGAAAGGTGCAGGAATTATGTCACAATGATCATGGTCCCCGGCGTGCTTTCGCGGAATAGTTTATGCAGCAATAGAATAGGATTCCAGACTTTCCTTCCATGGTTTTGTGGACAGATGAGGCAACGTTTACGCGAGAGGGAATGTTCAATAGCTACAATCGTCATCTGTGGTCTCATGTCAACCCATGTGCAACACATGTTAACAGTTTTCAGCATCGTTTTTCGTTGAATATCTGGGCTGGCATGATTCACAATGTCCTGATTGGGCCATATCTCCTACCATGCCGTCTTAACGGGCAAACATGCCTTGGTTTCCTGAAGGAGAAGCTCCCTGGTCTTCTTGAAGATGTTCCACTAATGACCAGACATTTGATGTGGTTTCAACAGGACGGCGCACCTTCGCATTACACAAGAGCAGTTAGAGATTACCGAAATGAGACATATCCTGGTCGTTGGATTGGTCGTGGCGGACCAGTTGCTTGGCCACCGAGATCGCCAGATCTCACACCGATGGATTTTTTTTATGGGGAAGCATAAAATCAATGGTGTACTCCGAACCCGTAGATACCGAAGAAGAATTGGCGGCAGCAGGTGACATCAGCGACCGTGCAAATCAACTGTTTCCACGCGTACATCAATCCATGATAAGGCGTTGCGAATTGTGCTATGAAGCAAATGGCGGTCATTTCGAACAATTACTTTAAAAGTTATTACAGTAGATTGCTTGTGTTAATTGTTAAAAATAAAATAATCTAGGCCTACCAACGCACACTGCGTCCCGGTGTCATTTGATTGTTCAATGCAGTATTGTAAGTAAACGGAGCTGCGGGGACCCCATGTTCATATGACAAAAAATACTTCTAACGACCTCTTCTATCATCTCCCAAAAAATCTGTACTCAATTCAAAAACACCCTGTATGTACTTTTTTCTGACAGTCTATTAAATGGAGAAATTAAAAAAAAATTTACCAGCGTTTCTGACTTGATTTATTTTGTTTAGATTCATCATCAAAGATTTCTGAAACTTCACAACTCAGAACTCTACTTAACCTGCAACGCGTTTCCAATAATATGTGCCGTCGCGTTCGTTTATGTAAGCAGGAGAATGGGGGCCACTTTGAACATTTACTGTAGACTCAATCAGTGTCGCATTGATTAAAGAATATTCAGTGCAAATTTAATGTCCACCTTTGGGTGAACTGACTTTTGAATCAAGTAGTCCATTTTAACTTTTCCTCTACTTTCAATGTTCAGTTTGTAAATTCTTTTGTAATTGGATTACTTCTCACTTCCATCATGCGTTTTTTGTAGTTTACTCTGTAGATGATTACACAGCCCTGCAAAAAATAACTTTTTATAAACTTTTTTTAAGGTTAAGAGCTGATTCTTGTTTATTTTTTTTTTTGCTGAATCCATATCTGACTTCAGTTTTTTTATCATACACATATTTCTTTTTTTCAATGAAATATTTTAAATTATTCAGCGTTTGTGGCCTGATAAATTTCCTTGTTGTCCAAAAAATTTGGATACTTTAACATTGCAGCCGCTTCTCTTCACGCTCATCACTTTAACATTGCAGTCTCTGTGTGCATAAGTTGGAACGTGACTTGATAGAAAAAATTTTAAAGCAGATTCGTATTCAGCACAAAAAATAAATGGATAAGAGAAATTCAGTCAAAAAAGTTTTTCATCGTTGGCCTGTGTTATTTGTATCTCTATTAATTCAAATTATTTATAATTTTTATTCTAGCGTGTTCACATCTGTTTTCGCTCACGCATAAAACAAATCAAAAGAATTATATAAATTTTAATATTTATATAAGATAGCAAGTCAAAACTTGAGTGTAGTCTGAGGATTTTGCAACTTAATCTTATTAAAAACTACACTACTGTTTATAAAAATCGCAACACCCTGATGGAATGGTGTAATCCATATGCAATTTGCAATATTTGCATACAATGGGTCAGAGTAT
>JAHWFO010108256.1:0-16685 GCA_023313115.1 Rhysida immarginata
GCTCAAGTAATTAACTGAAGACAAAAAGAGAATATCAAATGCAGATATAAACTTCTAAAGCAAATATTACGACTAGTACATAACTAAACCTAGTCAAAATGTCTTAAATTACTTAATCCAACAAATAATTAAGTAAGTTAATAATAAAATGGCAATATGCTTAAAGGGTAATACAATTCATCAACGGCACCTGATATGGCCTCTCAAATACAATTACGCCTATTTACGGGCGCTAAATTTTAACACTTCCCAAGGCTTGAGCGGCTACTGGGTGCGTCGGCAGGTGGCGGATAGCCGAATATCCTGAGCTGCTTACTTAGGACATCCCCGAATACCTAATAAGGGGACGCAGACCAACTCCCGAACCCAAGGTGTTATGCGACCCGTGCTGAAGGGTGGATGGCACTTCGGTTATAGTGTCTCTAACGGAGCCTCCTGTCTACCTGGCGACACTCAGGAGTATGTAGCCTTGTCCCGGCATGCAGGCACTCCCGGGACGGACCGTCTATCCTGCATTTATTACTCCAGTTTATGGATTGTGATAAAAACCCCCCCTTACCTGGAGACCCTGCGGGGAAACAGGTTTCCACAGGTGATACTGATGAGGTTGTAATGACCTCAGTGGTGTCACCTGACACTGATAAATTTGCCACTCCCAAACCTGAGGTGCCACCTGCTGCAGAGCGGGAGACCTCGGGCGAGGGTAGCGGCGAATTCTTATCTAAACCGCTTTCTAGAGCGGCTAAACGCCGTTTAGCTAGGAAGAAAAAGTTGGAGGGCACTAAGGCAGCAATGCCTAAGGTCGGCCCTCTGTCACCTGTTAGGGAGGTGCATACCCCGACCAAAAGACCCAGGTCTAAGGGTAACACTCCTTCATCAGATGATAAGAAGCTTCACAAAAAACCCAAACCTGGGAATTTCAGTGAAGCTCTCACTACAACAAAAATGGCAGTAGTTCTGGAAGGCTATCCAGACAAGCAGCTCAATGAGCAGCAGTTGGAGGCCTTCCAAGAGCTGCTGATGAACCATATGGGGGACATGCTCTCTGGCACTGGACCCCAATTCAAATACTGTCGTCTGGAGGCCGGAGCTATTATTTTACTCTGTGCCGACCAGAACACAGTTGACTGGCTGACCTCTACAGTCAACCGTATTACCCCCTGGGACGGACAGGTTCTCTTGGTTGGTGAGGCGAAGGCAATCGTCAAAACCACCAAGATTATCTTGAAACTCCCAGCGATTTTCAAGAAGTATTCTGGTATGGATATCCTGAAAAGGATAGACATTCAGAATAAGGATATTTCGTCCACGCATTGGAATATCCTTAACCTCAAACATGAGGATCAAAGTGCTACTATGGTACTATCTATCCCAGAACTGGATGCGAAGATTTTGAGTAACAGAAAATGGCTTTTGTTCATTGGACTGTCTCAAATCCAAGCAAAAGTTCTAGGGAAACCCCCTGACAAGACACCATCTAATGCTGAAGTGCCTGCAAGCAAATCTTCAGCATAAGAAACTGGCCGCTGCCAACCTCAGCAATACCTTCTTAGCTGAGGACATACAGATCGCTCTGATTCAGGAGCCCTGGATTTATAAGGGCGGAATCAGAGGCTTATCCAACTGTGGAGGTAAATTAATTTATGATTTTAATTGCTCTTCTCCCCGTGCCTGTCTGTTGATCAAAAACAGTATTAACGCACTTCCTATGTATCACTTATGTTCTAGAGATCTAGCAGTGGCGACAATTACTCTTCGTCTGGACGGTCTGGACCGAGACATAATATTTGTCTCGGCCTACCTTCCATACGAAGAAACTTCTCCCATCAATGAGGACATCAAGAAGATATGGGAAACCTCGACTTCTCACAAGGTAGCGATCATCTTTGGATGTGATGCCAATGCTCATCATACCTTGTGGGGCAGTACCGACACCAATCTCAGAGGTAAACTCCTTTTCGATTTTATCCTAGAGAATAATTTAGACTTATTTAACCAAGGTAATAGACCAACCTTCATTACTGCGGTAAGAAGGGAGGTTATTGATGTTACCTTCGGCTCTTCCATTTTGAGGAAATGGATTAGAAGATGGTATGTAGATGAGAAACCATCTATGGCTGATCATCAGCATATCCGATTTTCATTCATCACTAGTATAGACTGGGATAGAACGTTTAGAGATCCTAAACGGACTAATTGGTTACAATATCGTGAGGACGTTCGTTCTGCGATTTCCGGTCTTCCAACTAGAATTAATGATACTGTTGACCTAGAACTGCGCGTAAATGGGCTGCAGCAGGCCTTGGTACAATCGTATCATAACAATTGTCCCTTGTTGAGGAAGAAATGTAAATCCCACACTGTTTGGTGGAATCATGATCTCTCTCAACAGAGACAACGACTAAGAAAGCTTTTTAAGAAAGCTAAGAAGACCAACGAGTGGCTAGTATATAAAAATGCCCTCGCTGACTACAACAAAGCTGTTCGATCTGCTAAACGTACATCGTGGAGGAAGTTCTGTGAATCAGTCCAAAAGACTGTGGAAGGAGCTAGACTCTACAAACTCTTGAGAAATGACAAACCTAATATGATTGGTACTCTCAAGAAATCAAATGGTGAATTCACCAGGAACAGTAAAGAAGTCCTTGAGACTCTAATCATGACTCACTTCCCAGGGGCTGAGCTCATCGATCCGCCAGACTTGGAGTGTCTTGACTCCTTTGTTAGGACATCGCGGTTTGGATGGGCCGCAGCTGGTGAGGTGATCACCCGTAGTAGGGTCATGTGGGCTATTAAATCCTTTGACCCCTACAAATCACCTGGACCGGATGGAATCACCCCAGTACTTCTTCAGCAAGTATCGGACGTGATCTCACCGATCCTGTGTTCAATCTTTAGGGCTAGTTTAGCTCTAGGGTACATCCCAAATCTCTGGAGGCAGGTCAAGGTGATTTTCATATCAAAACCAGGTAAGAATCGCTACGACCTAGCCAAGAGTTATCGACCCATCAGTTTGTCTTCTTTCATGCTTAAATGCCTTGAGAAGATCATTGATAGGCGAATTCGTGAAGTTTTTGGGACTTCTGGACCCTTTCACGTTAACCAATTTGCCTATCAGGCTGGCAAATCTACTGAGGTAGCTTTACACCACTTAGTGGTAAGGATCGAGAAAACTCTGGAGTATAAAGAATTTGCTCTAGCTGTATTTCTCGATATTGAGGGAGCGTTTGATAACACCTCCTACGACTCCATTGCTAAAGCCTTAATTGCTAAAGCAATTTCTCCGCTAATCTGCAATTGGATTCAGGTCCTCTTAGCGGATAGAGTCATTAAATCTGATTTGTTGGGGGAGGGAATTGTTGCTCGTCCCTCCAGGGGCTGTCCGCAGGGTGGCATTCTTTCCCCCCTGCTCTGGAACCTGGTTGTGGACGACCTCATTTCTTTCCTTAACAATCAAGGAATTTATGCCCAGGGTTACGCGGATGATATTCTCATCTACGTCTCTGGAATCGACAAACGCACCATTTTAGATCTTGTACAAATGGCTTTGTACAAAGTTCAATCATGGTGTTCTGAGCGGAATTTAAGAGTTAATCCCTCAAAGACTACTCTAGTCCCTTTTACAGGTCGTAGAGAAACCATTTCCAATGATCTCATACCAACTTTGTTTGGCGAGAAAATCATTGTTAGAAATGAAGTCAAATACCTAGGGGTTATCCTCGATAGTAAGTTGACTTGGAACCAACATCTGGATTATAAAATTAATCAGGCTAAAGTTGGACTTTACCGTTGTCGTCGAGCCCTTGGTAAATCATGGGGTCTTACTCCCAAGTTGACTTACTGGCTTTACATCACGGCGATCAGACCTATTCTGACATATTGCGCACTAATTTGGTGGCGTAAGTCTGAACAACTGACCGTTAGAACCAAACTAGCCTCTCTTCAAAGATTGGCGTGTTTGAGTATAACGGGTGCTGTCTCTACTACGCCAACTAAGGCTTTAGAAATTATTTTATCCTTGACTCCACTTGATATTTTTATCAAAGGTGTAGCCAGGAAAAGTTCTTACAGACTGAGTAATCAAGGACTATGGGTGGACTTCCCTGGGGCGAAGTCTCACACCTTCATTAGCCAGATTTTTACCAGTCACATTCTTCAGATGCCTTCTGATATTGCAATTACTCAGACCCTTCCTGAGCCCTCGAGCGAGGTCATCATTGACCCCGTGGTAGAGCCAGATGGGTCTTTGCAATTTCCCAAGGGTGCCATTATTTGGTATACTGATGGCTCTCGTCATCATGGCCTTTCGGGCCTGGGCGTTTATTGTGGCAGTCCCAAAACCCTCCGCTTTCGTCGATTGGGTTCTTGGGTAACCGTCTTTCAGGCTGAATTACTGGCCATTATTTACTGTCTGCAGATGTGCATGAACAAACTCTATGTACATCGCCGTATTTTCATACTTAGTGACAGTCAAGCGGCCCTTAAGGCTATCAAGTCCTACAGGGTTAATTCCAAACTTATATTGGAATGTCGACAGCTCCTACAGGACCTTTCTTCACACAATAGTGTTACCTTGAGATGGGTTCCTGGACACAAAGGTGTTGTTGGTAATGAAGTGGCTGATACTTTAGCCAAACAGGGTGCCAAGATTACTTTTACTGGCCCTGAACCCTTCTGCGGTATCTCCAAACAAACTGCAGTTAGAGAGATAAATATCATCTCTCATCAAGAAATGATGCATAGGTGGGATCACACCACTGATCAAACACATGCCAGACTCATGATTAAGAGATCCTCTCTTAGTCTAACATCAGGCATTCTACAACTTAAAAGAAACAAAATACGGATTATCATTGGCTTTCTTACAGGTCATGATTTACTCCGTAAACATCTACATAGAATAGGAATCCTTCGGGAAGAACCACTATGTTCGAAATGTGGTTTGGCAGATGAAACAGCCTACCACATTCTTTTTGATTGTGTCGCTCTGACACATCTTCGTCACTTCACGGTTGGTTTGACCCTTCTTGAAGATATCCACTTGGACCCCGTAGGTAGCTTGACTCGCTTTTTAAGTCTGTCCGGCTACCTTTAAGTGATCTTAGTTCTACTTTGGGTTTGGCGCAATATTCCTTAGAGGAATAAGTGCCTTTGCGGTCAACTGCCCTTTGGCTGTTGACTGACAGCCCACTTATAAGATAAGATAAGATAACACTTCCGAAAAGCTTAATTAACACGGAAAGTGAAACATGAGCACAAATTATTTATTAAAGTCCAAGTCCGGAGATTTAAGTTAGTCCAAGTCCATACAAATTAACTGAGTCTATCTCGGTAGAAGTTCAAACAACGAATTCAGACAGTTTGAATGGAGTAAAATGAGAAAGTTCACACAGATAAAGTCCAAATCAAACACACAGACTTCTTTCGAGTTACATACTATAAAAACTAAATACACTTAGTTCACTACTCACATAGAGTATTCGTAAAATAACTTTTACACTACCGAAGATATAACCCTTACTCATTTACAAACAGACAGCCGAACGAATGTTCGCCAGTAGGGCTGGTCACTAGAAGTGGAAGGAATAAAAACACAGGTCTGAGTTAAATTATTAACATAAATGGCATCACACTTATTAACCTTTTCCTCCAACAATAAGTCACAATAAAGGATGATAAATTAATACATGGTTTTCCATGTTAGCAATTGGAAAAGAACTTCGACGACTCCTCTCGACTTAATTATGATAAATACGTGAACCCGTACTGGGTCGAGAGATAGGCGTTCAGCCCAGCAGGAAAGAAGCCTTTAACTGTTGAACGCCCGTCGCACTCCCTTCCATGCAACTCATTTAGCACAGTTGACCACGCACACGGGTTAGGGCACGTTAAAGAAAAGGAACTTACGGTTGCCGTTGCTGAGACCGAGAGCGTACGATACAGCGTCAATCTCCCGGTTTCTATCCGTAAGTTCGAGCACGTTGATTCGTTCTCGTTACCGGAGTCGTACGCCAGTGGAAACGCCGCCTGCGGTGCTTCTCTGCCGAACACGCCTTGCTTCAGCAAAGGATGCGGACGACTCGCCACGTCGTCGCCTCTATCAGGCTGAGGGTCCAGGGGCTTCCCACCATCACAGGCGACTGCGTAGAGCTCTCTCTTTTCCGGTGTCGAGCCAAGATCCGTCCGATGTTTCCCTGCTGACGTTCGGGTCGCTCTCCCCTTTACCCTTGAAACCTCCCGCCAAGAAAGCTTCGGTTTGACGTCACGGAGCCTCGTCTGGTCTCCATTGGCTCTTCCATGGTGGCTGGTATGACGACACTGTCTGCCCCGCTCCTCCCCCGCCTTCGAACGGGTGAATATGCGTGAGCGGTAATGACAGCCAGTGTCGCCGGAAATCACGTGTGGAATCGATTTCCGTGACATTAGAACTATATTACTTATTAGAAAACAGTACATTTGAAAATGAATGAGAATGAATGAGTCGTTACCCTGATAAGCTAACTCATTCACATTAATTTTCCAAATTTAGGCCCTACTGTTTTCTAATAAGTATGGTTTTTGTCCACATCGGCTAGCCAAAACTTTCACTTTACCCACTCGATAAAGGGGGCAAGGCCTGAGATTTTTTCACCGGGTTTTTTGCTAAACCCACATTTTACATAGTGCTGTACAACTTTCTAAATAACACATGGGGTCTAACCCTTACCCCTACAAAATTAAAAATTTCAAACTTTACCCCTTCACCCTCAGGGAGGCGAAATGTTCTTATTCGGAATTAGTGGACATCAAAACCAAATAATCAATATTTATTTCCCCCCACTTGTACCTAAATACGGGACATCAATTATGAAACACCCTGTAATGTAAACTTAATGATATTCGAAATTGGATCCAAGGTATCTGCCTTAGTGGACTTATTATGTTTCGTTGGAAACTTCATCGCTGAAATACGGCATGCTATTGTCGATCACGGAATACAGTGACGCCGCTCTAGCGGCCATATCTGTAAGCGCGCAGTAGGGATTAAACGTAGGAGCAGTGAGACAGACGAGATAGTTCAACGCGACAGCTATAACCTATTCGTCCGAGGTTCAACGCAACACTGTTAGGCTAACCTAAACAATCGACAGAGTTGAAAAATGGATAAACAATTGACGGAGTTGAAAAATGATGGTAAGTTTTTATTTATTTATTTTTTTTTTAATTTTAGTTTTTACTATCCGTCAAATTTCAGCATGTTGTCTCTTTCTCTGGAGATAGGAAACACTATTATGGTGCATGTTTTAAGTGAAGGGAGTGGGGATCAAGTCCTGTGTCACTTTATTTTCTTTTTATTTTGAGTTGTCAGATCGTTTATAAACGAAATCCTTTTCATCACATGTATTAGCGATCATTGCCTATTAATGATAGACGATGTCAGAAAAACTAACATCGATGCTTCCTTTACATCGATGTTGCGTTTCGTTACTATTTTCAGCAACCGATTGTTTTTGTCAGGCACTAAACATGAAATTTTTATCATTTTAAGTGCATACGATATTTGGAGATTGTAATTGTTCCTGTATTTTTATGTAATTTTTTTCTGTATATTAATACATGTACAGTAACACGAACACAGTAGTTCCCCCAGTTTTTGAAAAACATCGGTTGATAACATTTTTATTTAATGAAGTTACGATCATCGAAAATTCGATGTAGATACTTCTTGAATATCGATACTATCGCTTATTACTTCGATATCTTTATTTGGTTTGAGCATCGTAAAACCAGTTGGTTCGCATTTTGCACCAAGTCTAGATTTAGACATTACTTCTGCAGTAACATATTCATGGACTATCCTCAAAACCTTCAATTTAATAATCAACTTTCATTTAAATAATGTATTCAATGTTAAATAATTACAGACAGATTGATAATCATTATTTATAGTAAACATGGACCATTAATAATTCAGAAATAACAAATATCACAAATTACAAACAAATCTATTGTCAAAAAGCTAGCAATTACAAAGTTTTACATTTTAACACTTAACAGGTTAATAACAATGTGGAAAGTGGCATTCGGTTATCATTATTAGTCTGTCGTGTCACTTTGTTTCTAGCTTTTTGTAATCAGATTTGTATGTAATTTGTGAAATTTGTTATTTCTCAATAATAATGCTCCATGTTTACTACAAATAATCAATATGCCTGTATTTTTTTTAAATTTATGCTGTTTATTTAATGCTTGTTAATTTAATTTAATGAGTAAATTTTTTAAACTTTTATTCTTCACAGTCCCCATTTCTTTAGATTTGATGACAATCTTGAGTCACATAGGAGAAAGGAAAAACACATAAATAGAAAAGCACGTAGAATTACACTTATGAAACAAGTATAAATAAATTTTTATGCACGTGAGTGTTCCTCTCGTTTGCTAAATTACTGTATCCTGAAACGAAACCCACCGACTTAAAGTTTTCTTTCATTTGTATTTAATTTATTTATGTACTTTTCAAACCCACTTAACCGTTAGAGTTGCAGGGGCAACAGTGATCTTCTACCATCAGTTTCTCCTTGTAGTCACCTGGTACTAGGCCAACCCCTTGGTCTCATATCCACTGGTTAGAAAAAGACAACTGCCTAGGAAGACCAGTTTGCAGCATCCATATCAGATGGCCATACTGACAAGACCTCTCAATGTGGAGAAGTAGGGACTCTACAACTAAAGACTTTACAACTATGGTGACACAGCTTGCTGCACCGATCTGAGCATCCAATTCTCTATCCTGCCACCCATCACTAGTGAATGCAGTCCCGAGATACTTGAATTTCTCCACCAATATGTCTCAATGGGGTCCCCTTAACACTATGCAAGCTGTCTTGTAAGGAACAAAATCTCAGTTTTAGCCAAATTGATTTTCATCCCCATGCTTAGCTGCAAACCGATGTAGTACATACAAGTTTGTGCAAGAAGACCCAAAAGGTCATGAGCAAAGAGCGATCTCTCCACCAAGCAGTCACGCACACAAAAACGCTCAACACCTTGGCTGCCCAGTCTATTCAGTCCATAAAGATAATGAACAAGAGGGATAGTATGCACCCTTGGCAGAGTCCAACATGCATCAAGGGTCTTTGAATTAATGCCATTTATCCAGACACGAATCTTGGAGTGTTTGTATGCAGATATGATAGCAAAGAAATCTGTCATATGCTTTTTTGGGGTCCAGGAAGCAAGCATAGACTTTTGTATACTCCCAGGGTTTCTCGAAGATTTACCTTAGAAAAAAGTTGTGATTCGTTGTGTTTTGGCCAAGTCGAAAACACACTGCTTCCTCGATCAACTGTTTGGTGTCTGCTATTTCCTGACTTCTACTCTCCTGACACTGAGCATAGTTTCCCAGAAATGCTGAGCAAGAGGATGGATCGTTTGTTGTTGCAATCCCTTCGATCTCCCATCATATTTATTACGAATGAATTTATTTTTGATAAGTTATTTATATACGAGGGTTGGGGCATAAGTCATGGCAACTATTTTTTTTTATGAGAATTTAAGCATGGGTGGAAAATGTGAAATATACAGATGAAAGGACAAGGAATGGACGAAATGTACGGACATTTAACAACAAGCCAACACTTTGCTTCTCATGTTTATTAAGGTAGTTGACAACATTACAGGTTTCATGTTCTGGAATCATGAAGCCTGTAATGTTTCATACGTTTCATGCTTCTGGAAAATTTATTCTGGAACATGATTACCGGTTTTCTTTTTCCAGAATAAGTAACAGAAATCAAAATAGAGAACGGCTATTTTGATATACGAGCGTTGTTCAACTCGGGTTACATCCTCCTTGCACGGCGGTTGACTGAGAACTGATTTAACATTGCTCTCTGCGCAACATCAGGAACTCACGGAGCCATCTAATGTTGTGGAAACATACTACCAGTCACAGCTTCCTTGAGACATATGACATTTTATGATACCACCCCTTAACTCTGACAAAAAAAAATAGTTGCCATGACTTATGCCCAAACCCTCGTATTTGTATTCTTTTCTGACCAATCCAAATTTTAAAGGCAATTTAATATTTTGTATAAAAAAGAATTTTTACTATTTATGAACACTGAATTTTAAATTTGTAATTCTGAGAAATGTCTGATGGTTTAATGCTTTTGGGAAAGAATAAAATTTTTCACTTGGGTATGAAAACAATTATTTTATATGCATTTTATTAATTAAATTTCCCTCAACGTTCATTATTTTTAAAGAAATTTTGAAAATAATTATAAACATTCGCGAGTTACGAAAATCACATTTTTATAACCGAAACACGAATAGCATCATCTAAACATGCATAAGCCCAAATACATCGATCCACATGAGTGAAATCGTAGGATAGGGGCGTGTAAAAGTTTGAATAGTAGCATCGATTTCAATCGGAACAGAAATTCGGAGTAGAATGCTTAGCCGTGCATAGGCTCGACTCAGACGGATACGATTATCGTGGGATCGCGGCTATGGGAATCAGTCTTTTTTTAGACCTACATCGTAATGTAATGAAAAATGCACATGAAATACTAAAATGAATGCACGAGTAATAAGAAAAATGGTATAACATTTCCTGCACGTCTTCTTTAAAATGTTGTGAACAAACAACCATTGTTTCCGTAGGTTTTTTCCCATTTTTAACTTAATGCACCATTCCTTTTTTAATTTCCCATCTCTAGGAAATTTATGGAACGATAGCGTCTTTCCATCTCCTACTTTTCCTTTACACCCCGAGACGCAACAATAATTTACCATCGTATAAAGCAGCGAAAAAAAAATACAGTTGAGTTGTCAAGTGTGCTGTTTTTCTCACGTGCTCGCTCACCTATTCAGTATCCCAACTGCGCCGCCATTATAGTCGCTGCGACGCTAGCGCCACAGGAGTGAAAGTGGCAGCCGTGATCGACAATATATCAAACGCTTGGAATGATGTGACATGAAAGAATATAATGTAAAATTAATGATATTCGAAATTGGTTACGAGGCACCTGGCTTAGTTTACCCATTATGTTTCACTGGAAATTTCCATGCTGAAATATCGCATGTAATATATCAAACGACTATTACGTTATATTCTTTCATAGCACATCATTCCAAGTCGTTTGATATATTGCATGCCATATTTCAACATTTAACGTTCCAATGAAACATAATAGGTCCACTAAACCAGGTACCTTGGAACCAATTTCGACTATCATTAATTTTACCTTATATTCTTTCATAGCACATCATTCCAAGTCGATTGATATATTGCATTTCATATTTCAAACATAATGGGTCCACCAAACCAGGTGCCTTGGAACCATTTTCGTCTATCATTAATTTTACGTTATACTCATTCATGACACATCATTCCAAGTCGTTTGATATATTACATGCGATATTTTAGCATTGTAAATTCCCATGAACCGTAATGGGTCCACAAAACCATCTGTCTTGAAACCAATTTCGACGACCATTTTTTTACATTATTTTTTTTCATGGCACATCATTCCAAATCGTTTGATATATTGCATGCCATATATCATCATGGCAAGTTCCAATTAAACAAAATGGGTCCACTAAATCAGGTACCTTGGAACCAATTTCGACTATCATTAATTTTACTTTATATTCATTCATGACACATCATTCAAGATTGTTTGATATATTACATGCGATATTTTAGCATTGAAAGTTCCAATGGACCATAATGGGTACCAATAAACTAGCTGCCTTGGTACCAATTTCGACTATTATTAATTTTACGTTATATTCATTCATGTCACCTCATTCCAAATTGTTCGTTATAATCCAAGCAGTATCTTAGCTTTGCAAGTTTAAAATGAGCCATGATGGTTCCCTTAAACTAGTGGGTTTGAGCCAACCATATGAAATGAGTAGATCGCTCATGAGCTTTCAGCGCCACCAACGCGTCACCAAAAAATGGCCTTCATCGTATGTTTAGGTTTAAAGTTTGCTTAGACAAACACAGTAAAACTCAATGCCGATTTTTTGTCCAGCTTTAAATTGCAATAATAGATATATTAAAGGTTCTCTATTGACCTTTCTCAGGTGTATTTTTATCTTTATGCGTCTTAGAATGTTTTTCCTCATGTAAAAATCCTGGTCGTCTTTTATATCGTGGTTGTTTATACATAAAAGATGTCGATATTCAACCATGTTACCGTCGTTCAGTGATAGCAGAATGATTGTTTATAGGTATTTACGAAATTATATACCGCATTTATTAATAAACATCTAAAATTGGGAGAGTTCGCTTAAGAAATTTCAGACTACAAGCACGATGTTGATGGGCGGGGGGTGCTTTCTCAGTTGGCGACACAGCGGATATACACTCCCAGACAAAAATATGGAGATTTTTAAAAAATATGAAAGGTTCATCTGAAAAAACATTTTTTTAAAAAAAAGAACTTGTTAATGCATTATACGATGATTTATTCGAACGTTACTTAGTTTCTTCTCTGCACACAAAACATTTTATGTACTTCAAACAATTTTTTTTCAACAAAACATACAGAAAAACAAACAGTATTGAAGCCAAAAGTTTGGAGATTTGTCTATGCTGGGACATAAGTTTGAAGATTCTTTGTTTAGTATTGGTCCAGCCGCCTTTAGCATTAATAACTGCTTGCACACATTGTCTCATACACTCTATGAGACACTGACAATCATCTCTCAATATTTCAAACAAGACATGGGACACAGTTTTGAATAAATTCTTGTTTGTTAGAATTTTACATATGATAACGTTTCGCTTCATTTTACCCCAAATTGTCTCTATAGGATTAAGGTCAGGACTATTTCCTGGCCATTTTAGAAAGTGAATATTTTATTCTCCCAACCAGTGCAGTGTCGTGTTTTACTGTGACAAGGTATACTATAAGCCACCATCAGGAAAGTCAAAAGCAGTACCTGGTATCAGATTATCAGCCATTATTTCTGTGTAATAGGAACTGCTGACGTTTCCTTTGACAAAAGCTAAACTTCCGGTCCCATACGCATTTATTGTTCCATAAGCTATGATGCTTAGTAGAAATTTGATTCTATATGGTACACATCTAAAGTCCAGCTTTTCTTGTTTCTTGCGCACAACTTTTTGTTTATCATCATCCAGTGGCTAAATCTAGATTCATCACTGAATATGACTTTTTGCCATTGTTCTATAGTCCATGTTGAGTGTTCACGTGCGCACTCAAGTCTTTTTTCTTCATTCGTTTAGTTAGGAGAGGCTTTTTTGCTGCAGAAGGAAAAGAGTAACCTCTCTCTTTCAAACGCCCGGTTGTTGTTTTTGCCGAAACTTCTTTCTTGCTGATTGGATTCCATTTGGCAGTAATTTCTCTTGCCGTTTGAAAGCGTGATATTCTCCGATAATAACTCTTAGATGTCTATCTTCGGCTTACTTGTGATTCGTTTTTTGCCGCACCTTTGTTTCACAGTGCAACTTCCAATTTTCTTATATTTTAAAATAATCTTGATTATAGATTTTATAGTTAAGTTGAGATTTTTGCTATTTTAATTTGATTTTCTTTTTTTGCCATTTCTTAATAACTAAGTCATGAATATATTGAGGGAACTGTTTTGTAGGAGGCTTATGAAAATTTAAGAAAATACATTCAGCACATCCCTAAATTGTAATCAATCAACCCATCTTAGATTAATTTACATAATCATGAGGTCTATAGCTAAATTTCTGCAACTAAAAATTTAAAATGTTAACGTTTTTAACAAAATCTCCAAACTTATGTCTCAGTATAATTAAATCTCCCAACTATTGACTTAAATGCAGTTGTTGTTTTTCATGGGTTTTTTTCAACAAAATTAGTTATTACTCAAAAATTTTTATGAGTAGTTAATAAGATGGTGTATATTAAGTGTACATAGCTGTGTAATGCATAGAAGAATTCTATTGTATTTTAATAGCACTTATCTGACATGAATCTTTTAAATTTTCAAAAATCTCCATTTTTGTCTCGAAGTGTATATAGTAATGGCGCTTTGGCTGGCGATGTTGTTCTGCCAACCACAGTAATAGCGCCTACACTAACAATCGAGATTAGTTCCACTTTTCGCCGCCTTCAAATGAATATAACCTAAAATTAATAATAGTCGAAATTGGTCCAAAGGCACCTGCTTTTCGTTTGATATATTACATGCTAAATTTTAGCATTGAAAGTTTCCAATGGTTCAATAATGTTATCATTAAAACACGCATCATGGAACTAATTTCGACTATCATTATTCTTTCGTAACATTCATTGATGGCACATCATTCCAAGACGTTTGCTATATTATATGCCACATCTTAGCATTAAAAGTTCCAATGAACCATAATGGTTCTACTAAATCCAGGTTCTATTGAACCAATTTCGACTACATTAATTTTACATAATATTCATTCATGACACATCATTTCAAATCGTTTTATATATTACATGCCATATTTTAACATTGAAAGTTCCAATGAACCATGATGGTTCCACTAAATCCATGTTCCTTTGAAGCAATTTCGACTCTCATTAATTTTACGATATATTCATTCATTACTCATCATTCCAAGTTTTTTGATATTTTAAATGCCATATTTTAGCACTGAAAGTTCCAATGAACCTGAATGGGCCCACTAAACCAGCCGCCTTGCAACCAATTTCGACTACCATTAATTTTACGATATATTCATTCATGACATATCATTTTATATATTAGCATTGAAAGTTTCCAGTGGTTTAATAATGTTATCATTAAAACACGCATCATGGAACCAATTTCGACAATCAATAATCTTTTGTTACATTCATTGATGGCACGTCATTCCAAGTTGTTTCATATATTACATGCAAATCTGATCTTTGAAAGTGTCCCCTGAACCATACTGGTTCCATGAAACCACATACTATTTCGACTATCATTAAGTTTACGTTAACATTCAACCATGATATGGTATTTCAAGCTGTTTGATATAAAACATGCCATATGTTAGCATTGAAAGTTTCTAGTGGACCATAATGGTACCTACCACTAAAACACATACCCTTGAACCAGTTCTGACTGATATTGACTATCAAGGAAGACGATCGCATGTCTTCACTTAATTCACAAGCCTGTTCTCTGCTTTAGCTATGGAATACACATTAAAACCTAGTTTCCATGTGCCAGAATTTATTGCGAATATGCGACTTTCCGACTATCCGACTAGTCGATTTTGCGTGGATGCTTATACAAAGTGCGATTATACGACTATGCGACTTGGCGGCTTCGGTTTCCATGCTCCTAAAGTGTTTCTGCTCTTTCCCAGTACGCATTGCGCGTTGGCTTTCGAAAAAGCATGGCGTCTTGGTTAGCAAAGCATCGACGACGATGCGTTTTCGTTGCATTTTAAAATTGTTTTCAGCCATCTATAAAAAATATGTTATGAGACTGACCATGTGTGTTGTTTTAAAGCCTCTCGAGCTAATTGAAGCGAGCATTTCTAAGGAAATTCTAGAGTACAACACTATTTGGTATCGCGCTGACGGGACGGGGGTTGGGGGGAGGAGTGCAGAGGCGTAGGCCAAAGAACGTAAAACAGGCAGAGGAAGCCTCATCTGTTCCCTTTGAAGAAAAGGACTCATGAAATAGCAAATAGAACCCTCGAGATATGTTTTTTTATCACTATATAACTCCTTTTAAAAATCAAGATTATAAATATATATAATTAAAATGTGTACATCAGTAACATAAAATATCGTTAAATTTTCGAAACAATAAAATTGGTAATACGAAAACAAGTAATCGATAACTTACAATAGCGAAAGAAATATACCCTAATTGAAGAAAAAAGTATTTTATAAATATAGCAGAATTAAGATTTTCCCAAGAGTAATTTCTTTCTCAGAATCAGTAATGAAAAACGAATAGAAAAAAAATGGCAAATATGCAAGGTAAATAATACATTAAGAAAGAGAATAGTGTTTAAGAAGTATTAAGAAACAAAAAGAAAGAAAGAAAGAAAGAAAGAAAGAAAGAAAGAAAGAAAGAAAGAAAATGAAACTTAAAATGAATTGTATATAGAATACACAGTAAAAAAAATGTAAACTTAGGTATATAAGCAAAAGAGCCAGTAAGAGAACTGGAAAGAACAAATAAATGAAAATCCTTAAAAGATGAATTTTGAGTAAAGCAACCAGTTATGAAACGGTTCTTAATTTGAGTTTTATTAAATTTAAAAATGAGTTTTTAAAAGTATATTATTAAGATAAAAAATAATACAATTCTTGTTTAAAGGTTTGAAAATAGCAGAATAAACAAATTATTTGACGATGGCTCCATATGAGAACCCGAAAAAAGTTTCAATATGAAAGCAAGAAAAAGAAAAAACGGAAGAGAAACTTGACGAAAAGTGTAGCAGAAAGAAATATAAGAGCGTGTTGATAGTAAAATTCCTATTCATTTCACGCACATTGTGAATTCAATTTATTTTTTCATTCAAGTTTCAGAAAAAAAAAGTATTTCATAAGAAATATATGAATCAACGGGTTGAAAGGCAACTGATCACGGACCTGAACCACAAAAAAAGTTTCATCGATTTAAACTGATTTGACTCTTTAAATTATACTTAAAATATATGTAAACTTCTCTCGTGATTTTCCGGCGAGATCAACACGAAAAAAAAAAAA
>JAHWFO010108260.1:0-13691 GCA_023313115.1 Rhysida immarginata
CATTAAACATACCTTTAGTCCTTCAAAAATATCCAATCACCCAGACTGCCGTTTCAAAAATTTCCAATCACCGCTCAAAAAATGGGAAAGTTTTAGCTGGGTGCAACTTAATTTGCATTTTTATGTTGTAGTAAGCTAAATCAGCCAACTTGCATACAAAAAGAAATTCTCAGCTTCCCCTGATTTTTTTGGGACTCAAATCACATGCTACAACAAAATGGGGCGAGGTAAAACAACCAGTAATGAAATACGTAATTTTTATTGACAAGCACTTACAGAAATATTCTGATCGCAAAATAGCTACTAAATTAAATAAATGCCAAAGTGTAGTTGTTGAACTCATTAAAAAATGGAGAGAAACAGGAAACTCTTCCGCAACTAAGCAAATTGGTCGACCAAGGAAAACATCAAAAAGGCAAGACAAACTTCTCCCAAGAATATTACAGGGCAAACAAAATGTCACCACATCTGAAATCACAATTGACTGGTGTGAAACAACAGAAGTAGATGTCTCAAGTATTGCTACAAGGCGACATCTGATGGAACAATGTTACGGATTTTATACCGCAAAAGTCAAACCTCTACTGTCACGTCTCCAAATGGTAAAAAGGCTGAATTGAGCTAAATAACATCTTCAATGGTCTTCAGAAACCTGGAAAAGTATCATCTTCAGTGATGAGTCTAAATTTACAGTTTATGGTGAAGAAGGTAAATGTGTTTTTCATAAGAAAGAAGAAACATATAAGCCAGAATGCTTAAGTACAAGTGTCAAATTCTCTGACACACTGATGGTATGGGGTTGTATGAATGCAAGAGGAGTTGGCCAATTGAAATTCATTGAGGGGATGGTTAATGCTCACAATTATCAGAATATATTGGAGGAATGTTTTCGTTGCCTTCGTTGCCAGAATTAAATCATAACGGTCAAGCAGTGTTTCAACAGGATGGAGCAGCACTACCAGAGCTCGAACAACTATGGCATGCTTTCAAGTTCATGAAGTTGAATTGCTTAAAAATTGGCCACCAAACAGTCCTGATTTATCACCAATCGAAAATATATGGCAAAAAGGAGTCCGACGGAGAAACCACAGACCTGAAAGGAATTAGAAGAATCCCTGACCAATCTTTGTGCGAAAATATCTGCTGGCTTATGTGGGAAATTGATTTCCAGCATACCAAATCGTTTGTATGCAGTAATTTCTGCTAAAGGTGTAAATACTAAGTACTGATTGGAAATTTTTGAAACAGCAGTCTGGGTGATTGAATATTTTTGAAGGACTAAAATTATATTTAATGTTTTGTTGTAACAATATGAATGGATGAATTTTGTTGATATTTTTTTTTAAACTATTTCTACATATCTAAAATCTATTGCATTCTTTTCAGTTCATATTTTCCCGTTCATTTTTGAGCAAAATGACATCAAAAATAAAGACGTATTGAAATTGTCTAGTGATTGTATATTTTTGCAACTGAGTTGTATATCATTCAAAATTTTTCAATTTTTCCTAATATTTTATTAAGAAAAATGCCTCGGAAAATTGAAAATTGGCGTGGGCTGCCGCGAGAACCTCGGGGAATTTCGTCACCGAGATTCTAGTCGCTTTCTAGTTTCGCTTAGAACGATTCTACATATCGTAAGATTTGGTAACCTGTTTTTTGTCGGTATGCCTTCAATTTGTTCTCTGTTTGGATGTGTAAATAGACAGTCGGATAGAAATTTCACGTTTCATAGATTTCCACAATCAGAATCGATTAAAAAACAGTTGAGTGGTTTTTGACAGCGAGGGAACCGGTATCCAACTCCAAACAGCATCGTGTGCTCCTTTTGAAGCATCTTGCTTTGTCTACACATCCGCAGTTTTAAATTCAGTATCAATTCAAACAAGAAATTCGCTGAAACTAGATCACGTATAAGATGGAACTAGATGATCTTCCAATTCTAAACGGGCCTGGCATTCTTCAAGAAAACGACCGCAACAGCATGTCCTAAACACCGAAGGAAGAATGAGGTAGGCCTATCTGTAGTGTAGGGCACATGCCGCCCTAATGTGCATGCCGACGCGGCAAGCAGAAGATCCCGTTTCATGATTTAATGCATCGGGCTGTATATTGCAGAAGTTGCAGTAGCATTTAATTCTGCTAATGGCCCTTGTATATCGCTGTCACTGATATCAAAATCGCGGCCGTCACTATTGGTCTTTTTTCATATTTATATTCCATTGCGATGCCCAACTGACAACTAACCAATAGCGTCCAGTGTGTGCTGTCATGAATTCGAAACTCCTTCGCAAATCTCGGCAACTTGTGACGTAACAGTTGCCGAAACATGGTGCCAGTGTCCATCACAGGGGGAGGGGAAAAAATGAAAGCTTTTTATATATTTTATCAATTTTGAGTTCGAATTGAAAAATTTTATACATGCTACATTGTTATCGAGACCTTCATCTTTCATTTTAAACAGAGTTTTTTGGGTGTGGAGTTTACCTTTAAGTAAAGTCATAATTATGTTCAAAATTTTGGACAGCCATAAAAGCTTACTGGCTAGGGGAAGTTGACAGTTACTATTTGATGTATAGCACATCATATTATTTTTAAGAATTACATTAGGACAAATCCTATCTCAACATTTATTTACTCTATACACTATATGATCACAAATATCCGGACACATGCACGTTTGCGCTCTAGCCACGATTTCATGGAAATCAATAGGGCGTTGCACATCCCTTTGCCCGAATCACAGCTTCCACCCTTCGGGGAACACTTTCCACCAAATGTTGGTAGGTACTTTCCGGAATGTTCCTCCATTCCTCCCGAAGAGCGAGAATCAGTTCAGATACAGAAGTTGGCCGATGTGATCTGGCCCGCAAGCGTCTTTCCAATTCATCCCACAGACTCTCTATAGGATTGAGGTCGGGACTTTGTGCCGGCCAACCCATTTCTTCAACCCCCGAGTCCGCAAACCACTGCTGTACACGCCTCGCTTTGTGGCACGGAGCATTGTCGTGTTGGTAGAGAAATGGCCCGTTTCCGAAAAATTGCCACAACGTTGGAAGTGCACAGTTGTCCAAAACATTCAGATAACGGTCGGAGTTCATGATTCCTTGCACAGGAACGAGCTGGCCCAGTCCGTACCATGAAAATGAGCCCCACACCATGACTCCTCCTCCTCCGAACTTGACTGTGGGCTCTGTGCACTCAGGTAAGAAGCGTTCTCCAGGTATGTGCCAAACCCAAACTCGTCCGTCGGATTGCCAGAGTGTGTAGCGAGATTCGTCTGTCCACATTACACGTTTCCATTGGTTCATTGTCCAGTTTCTGTGGGCTTTGCACTACTCCAGACGTTGCTTGGCGTTGACCCTGCTGACGTGGGGCTTGTGGGCAGCAGCACGGCCATGGAATCCCATCGTGTGCAGTTCCCGACAAATTGTCACGGTACTGGCATCGTTTGCAGAGGTGTTTCGAAACTCTGTGGCAATTTTTTCCGCCGAAGACTTCCGGTTGCTGCGGGTGACACGACGAAGCACTCGACGGTCTCTGTCCGTTAGTTTCTTGAGTCTACCGGTTCGTTGTTGAACTGTTGTTAATCCCCGGGTCTTCCATTTCATAATGCCATCGCCTACTGTTGACTTGGGTATCTGAAGAAGGCTGGAAATGTCACGCACGGACTTGCCGCATATGTGACATCCAACGATGGTTCCACGTTGGAACTCACTGAGCTATGCCAAACGACCCATTCTTGCCAATGTCCAAGCAGAGTTGTGTCTGAAGGTGTGGGAAGCTATTTAAATGATGTGCAAGTCATTATTATGTGACATTGGGCCAATCGATGATCTGTGAGGGGTGTCCGGATATTTTTGATCATATAGTGTATTTGTTTGTCAGTTTGCTCTCTGTACAGTTTAATACAACCTCTGACAATTAAGTTCGGTGAATGACCTCATATTGCTAACGGTCGTAAGAGTGCGCTACCGTCGTATCCTGCCCCAGACAGGTCGAAACATGTTTAAACAAATTTGAGAGAATCAGCGCTGCGAATGCGTTTATAGTGTTTAAACAGGACATCGAAGACTGAAGGTGTAGTGCGCGTGGTCGAAACCCAAAATGTATCAGCGAACGAAAGAGACTCCTGAAATGCTGACAACAGTTTACAAAGAAAGTGGTATCACTTTGAAGTGTGTTTATGAGTGGTTTAAACGGTTCCAAGGAGGCCGGAACACCGTGGAAGACGCCCCCTGAAGTGGCCAGACATCCAACATAATGTTACGACCCAACTGAAGGCTATCCCTAAAAACAACTACGCCAGGAGTTTCCAGGACTTGTACAGCCGTTCCCAGAAGTACATTACCATCGACGGGGATTACTTTGAAGGATACTAACTGCTGTTTCATGTAACCCAGCAATCCACTCGCAATATGACGTCATTCACCGAACTTAATTGTCAGAGGTTGTAGAATTTATATTTTTAAGGTAAATTGATAATTATCTAAGATTAATCTGTGCTTATAAGATTGGATTATTCCAGGATTATCCAAATACTTACAAGGGACTTCTGTTTCATTAATCCTGCACAACGTTTCTTGCAAAAGGCTCTTTTTACCTAGCAAATAAGATAAAGCAAAAGCTGAATTGAAAAGATGTAAAAACAAGAAATTAATTCCTCCCGAGGAACGAATTTGTACAGGGCGATTTATTTAACTTGAGATATGGAAATATCTCGAAAGTATTTATGCGTCATACAAAAAAAATGTCCGAAATAAAAAGCTAACTTTTATGAGGAAGCAATTCACTTGTGCTGAAATTAGCCCCCCAAGTGCACAAGTGTGGAGAATGGGGCAGGGACAAGATTGGAATTTCAAAAGAAAACCCCACTTTAATCAAAAATGGGGTGGAATGGAACAACCAAAAAGGGAGTCACTTCTGTTTCATTAATCCCACTTTAATGCATATTATCTGAAAATTTTCTGTTGGTGATAGACTGCAGTGTAAAAGGTGGAAATTCGAATGGATTTCACCATATAGTTTTTACTCTAACAACCATTACGTTAACTATGGCTTCTTCGGATGAGAACCGCCACGTTTCATTCCAGAATGAATCTGCGACGAAATATACAAACTTCTTTGTCTTGAACATTTCCTCAACTTGTGATAGATGATGCTGTATTTGGCGTAAATTTAAAGCAATGTCTAATAACAGTGTTTTATGTAAATTAAACTTACTTTTTTATAATGGGAAGCCCTAAGTTCCTAAGTAGAGTTTATGTTGTGGGAAGAATGTGTGAGTCAGTTGCAACTAACCCACTCAAGATTAAATTTAACTAATTTTTGCCTATTATAGTGTCATCTATTTCGCTGCATCCTTTCCGAGCTATTTCGATGTCTCAGTTTAAATGAATTGCCCTGTATCAAATTAAATTATGTGAGCTACGTAAATGGTATAACACAAAGAATGTCTATACCGGGTTTTGCAAAAGTTCTGTTACACATTGAGGACCTCCGCAAGAATGAGATAACTAGGCGTGTGGTGCAGTTAGACACCATTTTTATTTTCAGAATTGATATTGGTGTGTACACAATGCATATTAATCGATGTAACCGCCATCGGCGGCAAGCACACGCTTTAGGCGCGATCTAAAGGTCCGACAAACGTTACGGATGTAGTCTTTCTTCACAGATGCTTTCAACTGGTCGACATTGCTGTGACGAATCTTGCAGGCCTTGCTCTCAGTATGCGCCCACACGCTGTAGTCAAAAGGGTTAAGGTCGGGCGACTGAGGAGGCCAAAGGTCCTTCGACCAAAAGTTCATATTCGATTCCAACCACTCTTGAACGGTCTTGGCACTGTCCTCTTAAAGACGTAGTCCACATTCTTCGTCACCTTTTTCATCCAGGGCAGAACGTTCTCGGTTAAGATGTCCTTGTAGTCGGTCGGGAACCAGATTGGCGGCATTTTTGTACCATTTGACGCCACGATGCTGAGCATCATCACTGAGGCCGGGAGCTTGGTTGTAGTCACGTAGCGGACCTGAGAGATGTCCTGGACGAAGATGACCACGCGGTTGTTCTGCTTGTTGACAACCGGGTCGACTGTGAAGCTTTTTTCATCAGAAAAGATGACAATGCGATTGCCATGGCTCTTCAAGTTGTTGAGAAGGTGACGACAGCGCTCTCAACGTTTTTCTCGCATGCCATCCGCCAGCAAAGGTCTTGACATGCGCCTCAAACTCTTTCCACCCTCTTCCTTGGTAGCTCTGGACAGTGTGGCCACAGAAATCTTCTTTTTCTTTGCGAACTGTGTCATTTTGAGAGTTGTTTGATGTTTGAAGGCTTCTCTGACACCCACGCAATTGATAACGTGAGGTCTGCCTGCATGTGGGCGATCTTTGAGGTCTTCCCCTTTCTTTAGCCTCTATGTGACTCTGTAGACAGTCATCTGGCTGACGTTGAGCTGCTTAGCGATGTCATACTTGTAGTGGCCCACGTGATGGACCACAGAGATCTTGATTCTGTTATGTTCCATCGTAAATATCCTTGCATTCGAATCACATCCATTCCATCTATATAAGTTTACATTATGGTATCGCCCAATGTCTTCACCTGCTCCATGGATGCTTCCACCCCCGGATATCGACGCATCTGCAGGTGTAACAGAACCTTTACAAAACCCGGTAAAACGAGAATGTATAAAGTTTCTAATTTTAATTAAGAAAAAAAATCCTCCATGTAATATACACTATTTTATGCTCATAAAATCCATCTATTTTTGCTCGTACTTACTTTTATCATTTGGTGCATCTTCATAAAAGACTGAATAAATTAACTGAAAAGTTGTTATGATAATACTGATGGTTCCACACACTTGATCTTTGACACTCACATCTATTTCAAAAGAATTTTACAGAATCATTGGAGAATTCTGAACCAAAATAACGACGACGAATATTGCTACCAGATTTACTTACCAGATTTATTTGGATTATAAAGATTTTCTATACATTTCTGGAAATAAAATCAGGGAACAGTGTGTTTTAATAATGCAGACGATTTACTTATAAATTCATTTAAGTGCTTAGTTAACAAGCACATGTATACAAATGTAAAGTGCTTACAATTTACTCCTGAAAAAGACTGTTGTTATAACCACTAACTCACATTTTGAATTAAGAGGAATTTTGGGAAAACTTACTTTTCTTAGAGGCCTAAAAACTGAATACTCATATTTAAGTAAATGCATATCATAAAACAAGAGGAGCTATTGGCCACAAACCTCTCTTTGGTACTGCACTATTCTCACGATAATATTCTTCCAGGGTTTCAAAAGTCGATAGAATAGTAACCATGTGCGACATAGTGGAAACGCTCATATCAGCAAACGGAGAATCTCTTAAAGTTTCCGTTTGTATGAAAAGTCATTTCTCCTTAACTTAGCCGATTTAGAACACCCCTCCTCGGCAATGGAATGCGCCCGAGTCTATGTAAATCGGGTTGTATATCAGTGGGCATTCCATAATTATTTGTTCAGGAAACGAGAGCAGAAAATTCATGGCATGACTAGAAAAATTAATGATTTCTGGAGAGGGTACGTATGAGCACTTTCCAAGGTGGGATTTAGTGCCGTATGAATTGTGCAATAGTGCAAGACGGAAGGAATTTCATTATCTAAAGCTGCTGTTAATTCCATTCTGGATGACATATATAATTCAGGAAGTTACAATCATCCAAAGTTGGCTAAGTTAATGATCCTATGTAATAGGCACCATGATGTACAGTGCTCCCTCTGCATAACGGCAAATTTATAACAGCAACTTCATTACATGGAGTTGCCATTACGTAGAGTGCCGTTATGCAGAGGGAGCAATGTACTTGTATATTTAGCTGTTGGATGCCAGTCATAATGAAAAATGGCATTCATGGGTGAGCACTAACCTTTCTTCTTCCCTGGCTTTCACAGTCACCTTGTCTAATCCCACGTGATTTTTTTCTTATGGCGCTACATCAAAAATCATGTGCTTGTGGCCCCTTTACCATGTGATTTAGCTCAGCTGTGCAAGCAAATTATTCATGCAGTCGCTGGCATCGACTATCAGGTATTGTAGTAGAATTTTCGGCAACCCACTAGGAATGTCATCACCCGTAATGATAATTGTGAAAATTAAGCAATCACCGTAAGTTTAGGGCCTTTTATTTTCCACAGCTACATTCAGTTTTGTTTATGTGCTTTGAATATACCGATGCATCATATGAAAATTTTACAGCCAGAGATACAGGAAAACAGAAGAGGAGACAGAAATGTGACTTAAGATAAAAGATTCCATAAATAATACTGGGTCACTTGCAAATGAAATGTCCTGAAAATGACTGACAATTATGATATCTTGTCTAGTCAAACTAATCCCCCTGTGCATCAGCAAGACCATACCCCAGAATGAAAGAAGTCATCCATTGCAAGGTGAACCTCATTGTCTGTCATGAACTGTTCCCTCGCAGGAAGTGATCCAGGCGACAAAAGAAATGAGAGTCTGTAGGAGATAAGTCCGGGAAATAGGCAGGATGAGGCATTGCTTAACAGCCCAAGACATTTAGTGTCAGCATCGTTCATTGTGCGACATGAGGAGGGCGTTGTCCTGGAGCAGAACACCTTATCTCATGACCAAAGCCAGTTGTTTCTGCAGAAACTACTGCTGCACCCTATCTGTTCTGCATTGTTGGTTTGGTCTCATGCCAAGAAACTTTGATAAATTATCCTGGCTGATGGATGGATCACCATACAAACAGAATAATCTTGGGGTGTCGGATTGGCTTAGGATGCAGTCCAGAAGGCTGCCCTTTGCTTAACAATGTCCACGTTATTTATGATTATTTCCAGGATCCATTTTTCAGTGCAGGATGATTTGGCACAGTAGAGGTTCGTGTTTATTCCTAGCATGCAGAGATGTGCAGACTTCCAAATGCCTGGTCTTGTTGGCACTTGGCAGTTCAAGGGATACCCAAAAGCCCATTTTTTTGAACAACACAGGCAAACGCTGAACAACTATGGTGTGATAAACACCTACCATCTCTGCTGTTATCCCATGACACATTTTTCGCAGGTCAGCTTCAAATGCACTTGACAGAATATCGGCAGAAACTGCAACAGGCCGAATGGTTGGTTCGTTTGATATGTTCTCCTCAGATACTTTGCTAATGTACTGAGTGAATAGCCCAGAGTAAGTTCATACAGGAAGATGATTCTTAAATCATGATTCTCCACGTTTACTTTGCGAGTCTAAAATTTGTTCTTCACACATCTTCTATCTATCTATAAGAAGTACGAGGGGCGATTGATAAATAAGGTCGCCATGGCTGTAACTTTTTTATTTGTTAACCGATTTTCAAAATTCTTTTTGTATCTTATACTCACATTTGTCCTCTATGTAATGCACTATTCACTTTTCAACATAGTCCCCATCCCTTTCCACGCATTGTACCAACGCGTGACCAGTTGGGTGAACCCGTCGGAGAGGAATTCCGGAGTTGTTGTCGACACCAGGATTGAATGGCAGCTTTGGACCCTCTTCTGGAGTACGATAACGTCCGCCCGCACACGAGTCACCACACACCAGAGGCGTTGCAGTGCCTATAGTTCAAAGATGAAAAATTGCAGTTCAAAAATGAAAGACTTTGCACATTGCGACTTTCACCACTTCCCAAAGAAGAAAGAGCCCCTTAAGGGACACGAGTTGGTTCTGACGGCAAGGTAAATGCTGCCATTCAATCCTGGTGTCGACAACAACTCTGGAATTCCTCTCCGACGGGTTCACCCAACTGGTCACGCGTTGGTACAATGCATGGAACGGGATGGGGACTATGTCGAAAAGTGAATAGTGCATTACATAGAAGACAAATGTGAATATAAGATACAAAAAGAATTTTGAAAATCGGTTAACAAATAAAAAAGTTACAGCCTTAGAGACCTTATTTATCAATCGCTCCTCGTATGTGACGTAATAACTCCACATCTGTGGATGCTTCTATTTCACCATAAGGAGGAGTGGTCTCCAATGCTCTATTGCTTCTGACATTTCATTTGCAAAGACGTAATAAATTACATTGTAAATAATAGATTTCCTACATGCAATAACATAAAATCTATTACTTTTTAAAAAAATACTCACTAATCTTGCTTTCAAAAAATCTTGAAAGGTAACTTCAAGATTTTTGTTTCCCAAAATTAGAAGCGAACCGATACACTGAATTAATTCCTAGAAAAACGATTTTATCATCATACGTCAAGACAAAATTTTAATTTTAAAGAATATTATACAGTTATAATTTTATAACGGCCATTTTACAATACAATGGTTTATTAATGTTTAGATAAAATCGGTTTTCATCCTTTCGGACATCATCAGTATTTCCAATTGAAATGTTTAAATGTCTTACAATGGTATTCTTTTTAAATTTTGAACAATACTTCTATTCATTGTTTTTTGGTTATATTGTTGTCATTATTTGGTTATAGTATTATCTATCTTATAAATATATGTTTAATTACATAGTTCTTGTATTCTTTTGTTTTTGCTTAATAGTTCTTTTATTTTCTCCTCCTTCAGTATTTGGTTGAATAATAAATTACTATCTAATAATTCGGCATTATTTAAAATCTCTTGTGGATAAAATTTATTTAGCATAAAAATAATAAAATTTTCGATGATTATTATTTCTCTCTTATTATTAATTTTGTAGACTAGTTTGCATGTTTCTTCGTAATTCCCGGTTTTATGCTTGCTTAATAAAATGTGTTCTGCATATTTGGAGTTTTTTAGTGCATCTATTTTTGGATCTAAAGGCTACTTTTATTTCTTTCTTTTGAAATATTTTTTTAATTTTGTAACTTATATTTCCATGGAAGGTTAAACAAATTCTTTTCTTTTCTTTTTCTTTTGTATTTGTAGTATTTTGTTGTTTTTCTCTGATTTCTGTGGCTATATTAATGATCGTTTTATTTATTTGATCTTCCTTGTATCCATTCCCAATCCCAATTTCTTTTATTATTCCTAATTCTTTTTCTCTATATTCTTCTTTTATGGGGTATGTCAAAGCTCTATTAATTAGATTCCTAAATGCTGAGTTTTTGTAGCTCCATGGTTGGTTTGAATTTTTGTGTATACTGTTTATTGTTGTTGTGGGTTTTCCATAAATGTTATATTCTAATTTTATTTTATTGTTTTCTTCTTTTTTCTCTATCATTATATCTAAATAATTTAACTTGTTATCTTTTTCTTCTTCATATGTGAATTTGATATTGTCATCTAGATTATTTAAGTCTTTTAGTTTTTCTTCTATGTTAATTGACTTACCTAATATACATAGGCTGTCGTCTACATATCTAGTATACATTTGTATATTATATTTTTTTACTTTATTTTCTTCTAGATCTTGTAGATATACTTCTGAAACTATTGCACTAATTGGATTTCCCATTCCTAGCCCGTAAAAGTTTTTATTATATTCGAAGTAATTTTGAGTTTTTATTGTTTTTAAGCTTATTATAATATCTTCTATTAGTACTGTTTCAATTTCTCTTTCTTTTAAGTTATTTTCTATTATTTTAATTGCTTTGTCTACGTTTAGATTTGTATACATATCTTGTATGTCAAAAGATACTAATTTTGAATTTTCACTTAATTTTAATTTTTCTAGCTTTCCAAATAAGCTAGAATTTTTACTGCGTAGGTAAGTAAAAGAAAAAGAAAAGAAAAGAATAGATTAATAACATTACTAGAAGACAAAAGAGAAATTATAGAAAAAGAAAAACGCGAGGTATATGAAATTAAATGCAAAGAATGTAACAAAATTTATATTGGGAAAAACTTATCGAAATTTAGAAACTAGATTCAAAGAACATATATATTATATCAAAAATGCACTAAAAAACTCCAAATATGCAGAACACATTTTATTAAGCAAGCATAAAACCGGGAATTACAAAGAAACATGCAAACTAGTCTACAAAATTAATAATAAGAGAGAAATAATAATCATCAAAAATTCTATTATCTTTATGCTAAATAAATTTTATCCACAAGAGATTTTAAATAATGCCGAATTATTAGATAGTAATTTATTATTCAACCAAATACTGAAGGAGGAGAAAATAAAAGAACTATTAAGCAAAAACAAAAGAATACAAGAACTATGTACCGTAATTTTCGGTAGTAACCCCGCGGCGGCTGATACGTTGCAGCAGCAAAAATTTAACATAAATGTAAAATCTCCGACAGTAGCGCCACGGCGGCCGATACCCCCCCTCCCACCACCACCACACACGCAATCGGTAATCTAAAAACAGTTTTCTTATAAGCTTCAATAAAAGTAATACGCATTTCAGTGGAGAAAATTTTTTAATTTCTTACATAAAATATATTTCTGCATACATTTCCTCCAGCGCCGAATACATTTTTCGTCGAGTCCTGCCTGCACGATTGCTCTTAGGCCTTTTCAATCTTGGCTGTTAGTTTAAACTTTAAAAGCTGCTTTCTCCCCCTCCGATGGAGGGGAAGATATACTCCACCGTGCTCTTGCTTATAATAATAATAATAATAATAATAATAATAATAATAAAATACTGGTGCGCTCAAGCGCTCTCGTGACCGTTCAACCCCACGCGCGCGCTCGTGAAACTTTTGATAGTCAGCCCCGAGCATCGAGATGATCAGTCCGATTAGTGAATAAGAGCAAGAGCGTACCTTCATCTGTTCTTGATAAGAGTTAACTGCCACAGAAACTCGTTATGCTTTTAAACTTTCTGTTTTAAGCGCAATTATTTATTATTTATTTTCCTATATTATAATCTGGTGGGGATTTATTAGATTTCAATGCAAAAACGAGCGTTAAAACGCAAAAATCTACGTACGAGAAAAACGAAACTTTAAAGAAAATTCGAAACCTAAGTGAAAAAATAAAAAATATAAAACAATCTTCGCTTTTATCTTCAGCTCCTTCGCCCCTACCGTGTATCTAGCTATAAGAAATTTTAATTATAAAGCACAAAAGAAATACGCCAACAGGCAACTTGTTCTCCTTAAAGACAAATTTCGTTTCCCGTTTTCACTATATCCGTGCGTGTGTGCGCCAATCATAAGCTGGCTGTGGGAGTTGGCCGTTGAGGAGCGGGAGCGAAGCGAGTGCGCGTCGCCGTCACCTAAAAGGGAAGATTTATCCCAAAAAAACGTGTTTCCTGATGTGTTTTGTGTCTTCAGATTCATTATAAAACTATAAACGCATTCGGAACATACTTCGAGATGGGATACGCTTTCACTGTCGGCCATTATTGCAAAGCGAAAGTGAACAGGCGCGTTTGAACGTGATCAGATTTGAGAGTTGATAATGTTGGTCGTGTAGTGAACGATAAGGGCGGGAAGTTTTTAGATGCAGTGCTCACGTTGATCGATGAACATGGGTGGACTGGCAGTCTAAATCGTACCGGGCAGATACCGAGAAAAATCGGCGAAAGCGGCCCTCAATCACGAGAAAGTAAATGCATCCGTCTGGCCCATCGGGATTCAATCAGGGGTGACACGGTGATTCAATCCGCTGCTGTCGATGAACGCTCACGCTCGATCACTATCGGAGTAAATTTTTAATTAATAGGATGTGAACTCATCGATAAATTCATAAATAAATATGAATCAAGGAATACATTGTCA
>JAHWFO010108261.1:0-19197 GCA_023313115.1 Rhysida immarginata
AAAAAAGCTGAAGCTGTCCAACACAGAGCTACGAAGTCAAAACTACTGGCATGGTTTCAGCTTAATCAACATGACCCTAATGCCCGGCAGTTTTATATATTGAAATCCCAGAGCATTATACATGGGATGAAAAAAATTATAAATGGAAAACACGTCAAAGAGGGCATGAAACCACAATTGGTAGGATGTTTACCGTAAGTCCCACAGAGAGGGAGAAATGGTTCCTCCGAATTCTTCTCCTACATGTTCGAGGTGCCACTTCTTTTGATGACTTAAGAACTGTTGAAGGAAACACATGGAAAGTCATTGGCACATTTTGGGCTCGAGGTTCCACATCGCAATTATGACGAGCACATCCAATCAAACAAATATTTCGACACAGACACCGAAAAAGTTCTCTTCGATGAAAAATACGAAATGCTAAATCAAGGACAAAAACTGGCTTTCGAAAAAATTAGGGAAGCAATTGAAAATCCTAATTTAGCAAAACGACTTTTCTTTATTGAAGGGCCTGCAGGAAGTGGAAAAACCTTCCTCTACGAAACAATTTTGCATTATGTTCGTAGCACAGGCGATTTAGTTTTGCCATGTGCATTTACGGGCATAGCAGCGATTACGAAACATCTTCCTGCTCTCTGTCCCAATTAACGAAAAATCCACCTGTAATGTTCGACATGGAAGTGATACAGCAAAAGAACTGAAGAAAGCAAAAGTAATCATTTGGGATGAAGCACCCATGGTCCCACATCATGGTGTAAATGCCATTGACATACTGTACAGGGAACTTTTTTGCTGAAGGCGCTCAAGTCCCTTGCAATAAAGCATTTGATGGTGCTGTGTTTCTTTTGGTGGAGACTTTAGACAAATTCTCCCTGTTGTTCCACATGGGAGTAGAACTGAAATAATTTCGTCATGCATTAAGAATAGTAAATGTTGGAAAGATGTTCAGATCCTGAAATTGGACCAAAATATGCGTGCCAATGACAAGAATGTTCCACAAGAATACCGAGGCTCTCCGATTGGCTTTTAAAACTTGGAGATGGACAACGTCAAGAGCCTGGATTAGAAGAAGGATACTTCGAAATTCCTCCAGTATGTTCTTAAATAGCTTAACTCCCGGAGGTATGCGTTCTCATAGACTTAACTTGAAAGTTGGTGCAGTAGTCATGCTACTAAGAAACCTTGACTCCACAAGAAGTCTTTGCAATGGCACGAGAATGACTGTGAGGCAAATGATGTCAAAAGTCATTGACTGTGAAATACTGACAGGATCTTTTAAAGGTACCAGGGTATTTATTCCAAGAGTCATTCTTGCACCAAGTGACCCTGACCTTTCGTTTATATTAAGACGAAAACAGTTTCCATTGAGACTTTCTTTTGAAATGACGATCAACAAAAGCCAAGGGCAAACACTGGATTCACTTGGCATTTACTTGCCATCTCCAGTCATGGCCAACTTTACGTTGCATTTTCAAGAACAAGATCGTTCGAGATGGTCAGGGTAAAAATATTTGCAAGTGACGAACAAGGGAACTTGAAGAAAGACCAGAGAGTTTTCACTAAAAATTTGGTCTATAAAGAAGTATTGTCTAAATAAGTAAATTCATTCATTGTTATATAATGTGGTTTGTTGCAATAGGTTTCTTTCGAATAGTCTTCAAAACATGTACAACAAATATCGGTTATTGAGTTACAATGTTATTCCTACACTTTTCAGCGGCAGGGTGGCCGTTACCAACACCTCTTAAAAAGAAGGCCTATACACGAAAACGTCATACATTGTTACATCATAAAAAGTCAGTGTTAATTGTATATCTACCAAAAATAAGCTCTAAATTCTGACTTTTTATGATGTTGTAATGTACGACGATTCCATGCACAGGCTTGCTTTCTAGGAAGTATTGCCGGTATCCTGATACCCAGCTATTATCGTAATAATGGTTCTGTAACACTCTGTTGCGAAGCACAGGCGGCCAGCTAGTAATAATTTTTGATAAAAAATCGATATTCATAGTTATGGCAAGGCATTAATGAGAAATATCTCATGACGAACAATACAAAGCAAACTTTGTGCAACAATGCTTATCAACAAAGGTATCAACACGAAATTTATAAACACCCTGCACGGACCAATAATATATATCTCATGACTAACAATGCAAGACAAAGTTTGTGCAATATAGATAAGTTTCAATTTGTAACAATGCATAGAATTCCTGTTATTCAGGCATTTCTTTGAAAAGAGAGTTCTTAGTACTTAATTTCTTGAAAATCTTTAAAAATCATCAGTAACGAGAAAGAGTGGAAAGAGTGGAAAGACGAGAGAGGAAGCACTCTTTTAGCTCCGTGCTGTATTGAGCAAATGGTAAGTAAATAAATAGAACAATCGGCAACTGAAAGACTACACAAAGTGAAGAATGGCCAAGTTTTGCTTCAAAACATCGAGAGAAGAGTGGAACTGTAACAACATCAAGTGTAAATCTAAAGTAAGATTACGTGAGTAAGAAATTATTTAAACTAGCAGTGGCATCCTTGGAGATGTCAATCCATTGTGAGCCTTTAAAAACATTTTTTTCGAATTTCCATTAAGAATTTTTACCGTATTAATTCTAAGCGTTTTCATGTGTTTATTTTTAAGATATTACAAAATTTAATTCAAAAAAATAAAAGCCCGAGCAATGCCGGGGTTATCACCTGGCTTATTTGGTAACACATCAGATCCAAACATTTCATAAAACATTTCATTTGACTATATTCTGTGGGAATGTGTATATTTTGGAAACTGATATGCTGACTATGCGATGATTGAAAGTTCGTTTCCAAGAATGATTAATAATGAGCGTAAAACGATGATGCAGTGACAGAACATTCATAAGGCAGCATCTATTGATGAGGCAAGGGAGTCACGCGTGTCTCCCTTGAGTTCTTTATCAAACATCCAGACGACTGGCAAAAATTTATGTGTCTGGAAAGGAAAGAGAAAGAACGAGTATTGGTCATAGAAACTCTGCAACTAAAACACAAAGAGCTCTACAGGCATTTGAAACATCTGAACAACGGGAGTTTCGAATAGAGCAAGAAGGTAAAGAGATTTTACGTCAAGGGCAAAGAAAAACTTGAATCTAAAATATCCGGTGATACTCCGCAGTGGTAAGGTAAGGCAAGAAGAGTTTAAATAAAGTCCCGAAATATCAACTAGAATTCCTGTTTTTTTTTATTATTCATAAAAAGATAGTCATTTTGCTTTGTGTTGTATTGATTGTTTTATTATTTAACCAATTGGGAGTTATAATTTAAGTTTTTTGAAATTTTTCTTTTTACCTACATGATTAATTATCCCGGGCAACGCCGGGTACCTCTGCTAGTTTTAAATAAAATAGTTGGCTTAAATTGAAGCACTGGGTCGACCATAGTTTTGTGAACACGTAGCAATTAACACAGGAGAGCATTGAAGCCGCGAAAGGCTGTAATTCTAATTTTTTTCCTATTGCGAGCGAGGAGGAAAGTGAAAACGGGAGTTGTCGTAATAGTGAGGGTCAGAATGCGCCCTCTCTTCCCCCACTCTCCCCTGCTACACCGCAGTCTCTAAAAGGGGATGAGTTTTCGT
Organism: Rhysida immarginata; assembly: GCA_023313115.1. Taxonomy (NCBI): domain Eukaryota; kingdom Metazoa; phylum Arthropoda; class Chilopoda; order Scolopendromorpha; family Scolopendridae; genus Rhysida; species Rhysida immarginata. Next base: position 3,608 of record JAHWFO010108261.1, read on the forward strand.
TGATCATGCCATGAGAGCTAAACATAATGAATGATGAAGCCATGGCATAGAATTATTTGACATTGAATTATTATTTGTTATTTTTGGGAACTTTGTTATGCACCCTTAAAGGTTATTTTGCATTGATTCTTGCATGAGAGTTGGAACCATGTACACTGGTGGCTAAAAGTTTGGACCAACCAGCAACGTCAAGAAAAACTGAATTTATACGAAAACTGTTTTACACCTACAACTCTAAGTATATATGAAACAATATTCAGGGAAGAAACAAATTTATTTCTGCGTTGTTGGTTTCTTATTATCTAAAATCAAATTAAGACTCACCAAAAGTTTGGACCTCATTTGTATAAAATAAAGGGAAAAAAGTAGTACATCATTAACTAATGAATTATTTTGATATTTGAGATCATTTTGACTCTACAATATTTGACAAACGACCTGAAATAGAATTAAATAAGCTTTTAATAACATTTGACTTAACAGCTTTCTGAATGGCTGCTATTAGTTGTTCTCGAGATTTGTACTGAGTGTTTTGGTAAATTTTTTTTCCGTGAGATGCAACACATTCTCAGTAATATTGAGATCTCGATTTCGAGCAGTCCAAGCAAAAGTGGAAATGTTGTTGCTCTCAAAATAGGCTTTCACAACTCGTGCAGTATAGATTGCAGGACTGCCCTCCTGCTAAATCCATGGTTTTTGCTTAAACTAGACTTTGCACAAAGGGATGAACACATTGTGAAGATCATCTTTATAGTGAGCTGTTGTGCAATGTCTATCTAAAATGTGAATCTTCAACTTTCCGTTGCTTCCAGTGGCATCCAGAATCATCACTCCACTATCACCCATTTGCCGCTTAATTCGCAGTGGAACAAGTGTTTCTCTATCACGATGCTCTTCATAAGAAGCTATATTATCAGGACCATCCAAACTGATTCGTTTTTCATCAGAAAACACAACCAATTGAAGTCTGTGTTTTCACGCAGATGTGTCTTAGAAAACTCCAGTCTCTCCTGCATGTGTTTCTGTGTTAGTGGCAATTTTTTGGGTATAATTTCATAGGCAAAGTCCTGAGCACGTAATTCGCTGAGAAATGTTCTTCTTGAGGCAGCAAGTTGCAGATTAAGTTTGACTTGTGTGGTGTTGACTACATGCCCAGATGTAATATCAGGTCTAACATGTCTCTTAATTCTTGATTTGTCTCTTCGTGTCAGTGCACAAGGTCGTCCTATTTGTAGCTCACACGGGAGATTTCAGCAACTCTTTTGAAGTTTGTAAATTGCTTATTAAAATTTCTAATTCGCTCTCGTTGGCCTTCAGTTAACATTGTACAATACATAATATGGTTTTATTGCTCACCACAGAACACGATGACTTGTGATATGCAAATTATTTGCATGTTTGTGATGTTGGTCCAAACTTTTGGCCAGTCTTATTTTGATTTAAAGTAATAAAAAAGCAACCACGCAGAAATAAATTTCTTTCTTCCCTGAATATTGTTTCATATTTACAATAAATTTGAATTGTAGGTGTAAAATATTTTTAGTATAAATTCATTTTTTCTTGATTTAGCTGGTTGGTCCAAACTTTTGGCCACCAGTGTATATTATTGAGTATTGCTAAACTGAGTAGGTTTAAGAAATGGAAACTAGGCACGTAGATCTTTTTGACTTGTCTCTCTGCCTATGGAAACTGGGATTAAAGAATATTAAAATATATGTTAGTGGTTATTTTTTGCTGGAAATTAATAACAAATGTTAAGAAGCAAAATGCATTTAAGAGAATTAATCTAGCTATTGAAGAGTTCAAGCAATTTAATTATTGATTTTATGGGTTAGTTATGGAAAAATACAAACGATTTTTTTTAATTTTCTGGGTTTTAAATCATTTTCTGGTGGAACTGTTTTTCTTAGAACTACGTCTACGAAGGGTCATTTACAAATACCCCCCACCCGGCCTATTTTGAAAGAGGAGGGATTAACGTTAGAGATCTCTCACTGTAAGGTGAAATGGAAGAGTTCACTTTATCGCGTTCAATAGGTAGGGACGTCATACAGATAGCACACTTAAAAAAAAAAAGTCGGTCTCTAGAAATGGAAGAGTTTACTTTATCATGTTCAATAGGTAGGGACGTCATAGAGATAGCATACTTTATACCCTGCGAGCTTGCTTTTTTTTCACTCACGCCGTTGCAGCCTTAGAAAGTTGAGAGTTTTTTAGAGATTTGCTTATTAAGTAGCGGAAGGATGGAGCTACTTATTGTTTTCACAATATCCGTCCGTCCGTCCCCTTCATAATTTCCGCGTTTTTTGAGGTAGAAGGTTGAAATTCGGAATGTAGCTTACTATGGGCATGTGCACCTTCACTGTTTAGTTTGGTTTTGATTGGCCCACTGGGGTCGGAGTTTCGGGGGCGGAAATTAGAGGGGACCAAAAGGTCTACGCGTATTTATGCATATAAAAGAGTGAAATTCCATATGCAGATTCCTCTAAGCAAGATGAACATTACTGTAAAGTTTGGGCCAAATTGTCCTAATAGGGTCGGAGTTGTGGGGGAGGCAGACACTTGGTCTTTAGAACTATGGCAACATATAGCATGTGATACATCAATCGATCGGAAATGATGAGAAACGAAAGAAGAATAGATCTCTTTTTTTCATTTTCTAAATACTACGTTCGAGAAAATCAATCTTTCGATTAAAAAAACGGGAAGTTGTGTTAAAAAGTGCAGATAAAAGGGTAAAAATAGATGACCTCAATGCTTCCGCTACTTTCTTATATCTTCCTCTGGAGGATTAAGTTCTTGTTCAATACACATTCAGTCGTTATTATGGATAAGAGTGACACTTCAAATCTGCGACATGGAAAGCCACTTGTTTCTCAAGCAAGAGAAATTGTCCATAATGTCTTGGAAAATATGAAAGACATGAAAAGTAAGAAAGGATTTAATTGGAATCCATATGACCAAGCAGCTGCAATTACCGGAGTTGGAAGATCTGTGGTTTACAGAATCGAGAAGGAGTTTGAAGTGAAGGGAAAGTTTGAGACTCCTAACAAGAAAAGAAAGCGTGAAAGCAAAGTTTCCGATTTAGATGATTTTGACAAATGCAGGCTTCGACAGTTAGTTCTTGAATGTTACGAAACCAAAAGATGCATTACTACTGTCTCACCTATTGTGAAAGCAGCACGTGAAGAAATTTGTTATAGCGGTCAAAATGCAACGATGGCGAAAATTTTAAAAGACATGGGGTTCAGATGGAAAAAGGTCGATGGCAGAAAATTCATGTTAGAGAAAAGTCACATTGTCGCCACACGAAGAGATTTTTAACGAAGCTGAAGAAAAATGCAAGAAATCCAGCGCCACGACAAGTTATTTACTTAGATGAAACTTATCTGCACACAACCCATTGCCAGAAAAAAATGTGGGTGGACATCACGTCTCCAAAAGCAACCGGTTTGCAAGTTCCAATGTCTAAAAGTATTCGTTTTGTGATCTGTCATGCAGGTTCCAAAGAAGGTTTTGTTCCAAATGCTGCCTTAGAGTTTCAATCCAAAGCAAAATCCAAAGACTATCATGATGATGAACAGGGAAAATTTTGTGAAATGGTTTAAGTCTCAGCTTCTACCCAATTTGGCAAGACCTACTCTCATAGTGATGGATAATGCATCGTATCACTGCACCGAAATTGACAAGGCTCCCACAACGAACACTAGAAAAGCTGACATTCAGAACTGGCTGAGTAGACATGGTGTTGCATTTGATCAACAGATGATTAAGATGCAATTGCTACAACTTGTAAAAAAACACCATTCGCCAAAAATATTTGAGGTGACAAACTGGCAGAAGAATTATGATCACCAGTGTTGCGTTTGCCTCCTTATCATTGTGATCTGAACCCTATCGAGTTGATTTGGGCAAATGCAAAGAATTATGTAGCCCGAAATAATACTTCACTTAAAAAAGATAACGTTTTAAAATTGTGGAAAGATGCTCTAAACCAATTTTCTCCTCAGAATTGGAAAAAATGTGTTGAACACGCCGAGAAGATTGGTGAAGAATACTGGAGACGAGATGGAATGATAGATGAATTTCTTGAAAATCGATGCGAATCACTTATAATTAACGTGGGTCAGGAGAGTGACAGTGAGTCCCTTGATTCTGATAATTCAGATGAAGATGAAATTTTTCCATGTCCATGACTTTTGTGACATTACAAAAAGTTTTGTTTCAATTTCAATAAACGAAAAATGAAATTAATGTAATAAATATACATAAAAAAAATGAAATTATGATGAGTGTTTTTTTTTTCAACTTTATTTTGCACTTGTGATTTCTTTATTTCGAGAATCCTACACAGGGCAGGAGAAATTACAAAGGATGCAAATGCCCCCTGTATTCTAGCTCTCATTTATATTTCTATATATCATATATACTCAAGCATTTTTTAATATATATTTCATTTTGATAAAATATTTCCTTTGATAAAGAATGACATTTTTTTAAAGGAAAAGCTTCTAAAAAATTTTAAAATGCTCTACACCTCGTCCAACAAGAGAAAAACAGGGTGTGTCACAGGAAGTTTCAGATTAGCCAATCAGAGAAAGGGGGCCTCATGCGCTTACTCACTTCTGTCTCATGTCTCATTGAAGAAGCGCTTTATAATATTATAGCAGAAGCTTTAATATTATTCAGTTGCTTTGCTTTAATTATAATTAAAATAATTGTACACTTCATAAAATTGTCTTTTAACTCAATTTTCTATATATCGTTTACTTATTTTAAGATAATAACGTGCAGTCTGTTTAACCATCATTTTTTTAAAATATTTATACATTCTAATGACATGTATTTTGTTTTTTTTAAAGAATTATAAGGTTTTATTAAAGATGCTATCTTATTTTTTATTTTTTTAATAAAATACAGTTTTATGATACGTTTTCCATTACAGTTAACGATATTCTCATGGTTTATTTGCTGGCCATGAGAATGGCCTTTGAATGTATAGTTTTGAAAAAGACTTTTTGAATTACATCTAAATTCAGGCTAAGGAGATTGTGGTAGAACGTTAATGTCATTCCACTCTTCTTCTTCTTCACTGTTGCTGTCTTCTCCATTAACATGAATTATTAAAGACTCCACTTGATCTTCAATCAAACAGTCCGTTTCCCAATATCGTTCTTCCACACGCAAAACGTGTTCCATCGCTTTTCTCCAATTTTCAGGAGTTACATTATCAATTGCCGTTCTCGTTAGTTTTTCAACATCAGCAATCTTGAAAGTTGTATTCTTCTTCCGTATATATTCTTTTACCTGTGCCCAAATAAGTTCAATGGGATTGAGATCACAGTGTTAAGGAGGTAGTCTTATCACTAAATGGCCGGCATCGCTAGCCAGTTCATCTATAACATAGCGCTTTGCTGTTTTGTGTTGTTTGATAACATCGTACAGCTCACCTTTTGACATTTTTGCTTCGGTAGGTATTCCTCGTAGGGCCAACCACTCTATCGTATCCGATTTCCTTGTATTGCTGCACGGTGCTTTGGCCTTCTCCACCGAGTGATATGGGGCATTATCCATGACGATTACTGAATTTTTCGGAATATTTGGCAGCAGTTTTCTTCTAAACCATTCATGAAAACAATCCCCATTCATTTCGTCATGGTAATCTGCGGATTTATTTTTTGACCGAAATAATAAACAGCAGTCGTTCACAAACCCTTTATCGCTTCCAGCATGCAAAAGAATGAGACGTAGGAATGAAACGCCCGCGGTAGGGTTCCGAGCTCCCTGGTTGAGCACAGCTTTTCCCGTCGTGATGCCTCTGTCTTTCACGGCCATGGTGTGCATTAGCCCACGTTTCATCCAGATATATGAAAGTACGTGTGGGGTCCCTGCGTAGCATTTGTACTTGCCTTAAAAAACGACGTCGTTGTGCGATAACATCTGTCCGCTCGATGTAAAATTGACGGTGGTTGATTTTGCCATACTACATATGCAATTTATCATGCATAATGGTGGCGAAGGAAGTTCTCGATCCGATGTAGTCAGTTTTTTCTCTAAATTTCTGGTACACATTTTTCAGAGTAGGATAATTACCTTCTGAGTGTATTTTGGATACACATGCTCGTGCAATCGAGAGGTCAAAGTCATCCAGATTCGTTGTTCGAGATTCCCTGGGCCTTTTCTTTCCAGGAGTCGAAAAGTGAGGAGAGGGGGTGGTAGCTTCTTTCCTTGTTTGGCTGAAGAGCTGTTGCACGGCGACGCCATTACAAATTGACTTGTGTAGCCGCTGAAGGAGAGATCCCACAAAGCATTGAGGATGAGTGAGTAATCGATATCAGACCGGAAACACGCCCTGTTTATCTCTTGTTGGACGAGGTATAATTTTCTTAAATCCCGGCACTTCAACAATTAGATGCAACGAGTAGAAAAAGTGAACTCTAGTTGGGAGCGCGTGCCCGCAGGCTTGAGTGAAAAAAAAAGCAGCTCACGGATCGCGCATGTCGTCCCTACCTATTGAACGCGATAAAGTGAACTCTTCCATTTCACCTTACAGTGAGAGATCTCTACCCCTCCATCAATTGAATTGAGTGGAGATAAGGAGGAAATGAGAGGTGGATAAAGAAGGAGGGAAACATTTTTTTGAATAGATAAAACTATTTATTTTGCCCCAAAAAAGGAAACTTAATATTAAAATGGTTGTTTGAATTACAATGACTTATGAAGGAACTTAGAATGCATCATAATCTAATATGAAATTTTGTAGCTTGTGTATTTATGCTACTTTTACGAGAGAAAATATTTTGCTTTTAATGTTGATTTGGAAGCGTTTGATGCAAAAACGATTGAATTATACATTTTTTTTGCTTATACAGTTTAAATATTTAACTACAAAGGTATTAAGACATTTTCGTTACCACTTCAGTTGTTAATTAGCCAGTATATTTAGACGGTGTCCCTATTATAAATAAGAGTTTACTGGTGGAGATATTGTATATAATTTTGAAGTCTATTTTAGTGAAGTCTAGCCTTTGTTAAGCAGGCGATGCATTTAGGAGATAGTTATGCGACAATTAGGGGACCGATAGGTTATGCATTGCCCGTACGGTTAGTTATTGCATTAAAATTGAACACTAAGTTGCACGAAGCGTTCTTGCACAATTTTATTTGTCTAGGAGTTATCGGGAGGACCTGAGAAAAAGTACCCCAGGCCTGTTTTGCGCTATTTCAGTCACATTGTGTATACCTTCTTTAACTGACAACCTATGATTGAGTATCCACATCCGGTGCGAAAGAGAACAGTTTATTTTATTCTAAACCGACTGCACTGCTGTGCAGGAGTCGGTTGACACCGGAGTTAATTAAATTATACTTGTTTTTAGTTACGTCGGGGATGTACACAGTCAATTGAAGCGACCCGGAGGCATGGTGTCATCACCGTGGAGAAGGTACTAGATGTTCGTCCAAGAGAAGCTGCTATGCCGTTCATTATAATAAAGTCGGCTCTGTCAGCCACCACAACCCCGACGTCTATGTGAGAAGAACTGCAATATCCTTCATTGTTTCGAAGCCGGCCTGACTCTCTCTGCCAGGGAGTCAGCAGTTGATACGAGGGAATCTGCGATGTCATTCATTACGATGAATGCAGCTTTCCGCTTGGGCATAAAGTTGCCTCGTGGCAGCAAAGCAAACTTGGCTACCTATAAGATTGGAAGGAAGATGAGCAACTATTGCTACTGTTTGAATGAACTAAAAAATTTTTGAAGAGAGGAAAACCAAGTATAAAAGACTCATTGCTTACCTTGTCTGAGTAGGAAGAATTTTCCTGCCGGTGAATTGCATTTGACCGTCCATTAGATGAACTCTGCTTTCTCGGCTTTGTGAGCCGCACCCTGTCCTATGAGTGTATGAGCTGCTATACATGGTGTGTCTAAAAAGTTCGTTGAATGGTGTCATATCTGAACGGCAACTTGGCGCATGTGCTTGCGCATGAGCATGGTTCTTCAGAGACTTGGGGAGAATGGATACACAGCATGCAATGCATGTGACTGGCAGTGTAAACAGATTGCGACCAGTTGAACGTTGTCAGTGTGAGAGGAAGTGTCACAGTGCAATGGAGCAACGTGTAAACATCAACTTCTGCTACAAATTGGGGAAGCCTGCAATGGAGACACATGGAATGTTGTTTAGAAATAGTTGGCCAATAGGGACAGAAAATTGCTTAAAACTCTTTCTAGTTGACCAAAGGACCCGCTGCAGCCACGGACCACTGCTGACACTGAGGAGAGCCACCTGTCAGCTGTTGGAGAATGCAGAGACTCGCCTTGGATTCCAAGGAACCACCGCGAGCATTAACACGAGCCACGCGCCCGCGTAGGGTGCTTCCCTTTGCTGAAAGACGCCCAGAGTGCTAAATACACAATAGGGTGAGAGTGTGCCACCCAAACCACAGAACACAACCCTGTCAACACTTAGTTACGGACAGGTATAAAGTGTAACCTCCCCCACCACCCGCAATAATATCAATAGTGCTCTAATGTTCAATGAACTTCACCTGGGGTCGGACGAGTGCTAAGGTTCGGAACCGAAATAAGAAAGTACACCTAGTATCAATATATTCATGATCACACAACTTATTTATTCTCTACAAATACACACATTCCATACTAATACAGCTTAATTACTGTTATCCTATCATATCTATAAGGGGCCCGCATATCTCAAGCTTAAATCTCTAACCAAGACTACACTCTAATGATTTCAGCATAATTTAATCAATCTAACCGGCACACTTGCCCATGTAAAAATAAATCTGCAGCTAGGCTATTTTAGTTGGAGTGGTGTTACGACTGCTTGACAGTGACAGAGGTTGCTGTTTGGAATTCTACACTCCCGAATCAAATATTCCTCACCTTGCATTGGAATGCGCAATGTACCTCCTTTATTTACCTTGAAGGGGGGAGGAACAGTGACCCCTCTTGGCGAGTGTAGTTAACCTTATCCAAGCTACCCACTGGCGGCCTTCGAAACCACATTCGAACAAGAATGAGTTACGTATTCGTGCATGCCCCAATTACACAGGTCTAGCTTACACGTCGCATCTAACCAGGATCCTCACAACTAATTCCAGCTGATAAACAGTTACTATGGCCAGGTGCTTAATAAGCTTAAAATTGCTACTTCAAAATTAAACAGTTGTCGATTAATATTACACACTTAAGCATAGAACACAAAAACAGTTCGTGAGTGTCTTCATAAATCTGATACACCATGACACGGCTTTCCAAGTTATTAGTCGATAGAATCAAAACGGGAGGTTCTTTGACTTATCGAACACACTCTGGGTAATGCAAATTTTTAGCTCGCGAGTCTTGGCCTTAACGCAAAAATCGTAAAAACACTCACCTTGGAGCTTCAAATTAAATGGTCACCTACATTGACATTTCTCGGCTCACAAACTTTGCATCCCAATGACCTTTATCATAAACTCTCATTCTCCACACCTTCTTAGCCTTCGTAGCCTTAAATACCCACGTGACGACATAAAAAATGGCGTCCCTTGGTCAAGTTGTAAGCACTTGTGATTTGAGTAAAATTCATTTTTTTACATTTTTCATACATTTTTACTATTTTAAAGATTTTTATTATTATCTTTATTAATTCAACATGTATTATTAACATTAAATTTGTTAAATATAATGATTTAAATCTTTACTGATAAACTTTGATATTTTTAATTTCATAGTCATTTCCAAATTACCTATAAAATTATTTTCTAATGATGCTTATTTTTTTCTCCTCACTCTGACAATTGGGAACACAACAATGTTTAACCATAGCAATAAAAACTTTGAACAACAACAATTAAAACTTTCACTTACGATACAGTCAACAAATGTCTTTAACACATCCAGTATCCGCCATTTGCATTTTGTAAAAAAATCAGTGACATTTAGTGGCAACCAATCACAATACAGCGGATAAAGGTCATTTACCATCATCATTATCTTGCGCCAAATTTATCTAACGCTTGCCGTTCCGATCAGGTCCTATCACGCACTCAGGTCTCTCTCTCCCATGAATCGATTGGTGAGCAGTCGAAAAATATTCATGATGAAAGAGAAACAAATTAATCATATGAGCAAGAAAATCAGTTTAGATCTATTAAAAACATTTTTACTTTGTTTTACTATTTATCTCCATGTGGACTTCTGCGGACTTACGGAAGATTTTTTTTACAACGTCGAACATCATAAATGCGAAAGTCTTGTTTTTCTTATCAAACATTCGACAGCTAGTTCATTAACGTCAAACTACGATCGCTATATTTCTCCATTACATTTATCGAGAAACATCGAAATTATATATCTATCTTCTTACGTTTTTTTTTAAGATAAGATAAAAAAAAGAACTCCTCTTTAACAAAATGCACTAACTCGCAAACAGTTTCACCGAAAATGCTCTCAACAATCCAGCTACAACAGATGATCATTGCCTATCGCTCATGCAGTTTTCACTCTCCACTAAACACGCATTCATATTTTCATCGCACAACAAACAATAACCACTCATACAATGACAAAACACTCGTTATAAAACACACCATGCTAAACTAACGAAGCCAATTAATTAATAAACATTTTAATTTCTTTGGGATTTAACCCTATTATCCTGCCGTCAGACACACGTGACTAACCCATAATGGAGTGTCACATACGCCCAACGACAGGACTCGAACATACCTCCTTAAAGGTCATGTTCGAGAAATACAAAACCTTACAATTAACAAGAGAAAATAATTCCATTTACCTTTTACAACAAATTCACCCTCAATACGAACACCAAAATCATAACGATATAGGTTCGGTAACCCATGCCTTCCGCATGTATACATACAAACAGCCAACACTCGTATACAAAAACAATTAATAAAAAAACTAACATTTGCATACATAAACATTAAACATCATGCACACAATGTCTCAACCATATGAGCTACCATTCCAAGTGGCAGAAACCTGTTTCACCCCTATCTAGGACAGTGGAGACCTCTGTGCAATGCTCTAAAGTTCCCTCCTCCCAAGAGTCTGGTACCAACCACCCTTAAGCTGTCTCGCAACTATTCCTTGCACTCATCTTCTACCCAACCCTCTTCCATACCAAACATTACTGATTTCGGTTCTGTGCCACTGCCGCTAATTTTGTTTTCCCCTTTTTTCGTTTTAGTCACTTTACCTCCCCTTCCAGGTTTAATCCTTTTACTCTTGCGAGCTCCCGTCAGTACATCTACATTCTTACACCCCCTTTTTTCTATTCCCGGCTGTTCCAATATCTGCTCATGTATTTTTCTTGCTAATTTGATCCCTTCCCGCCAAGACAGTTCCCCTTCGTCTCCTAACCCTATTCTAGGCTGGCTCTCCGGCTCTGTAATCAGATTTACGAGCTCCTCCGTTCCTACTGATACATCAATTCCCTGTACCAAAGCAGGTTGCACTCCCACTGATATCACTCCTACTACTGGCTCTCTTATACACCCATCTACTTTATTATTTTGAACAACCAATTGGGTCATTTTCCCAATACAGTGTGGTTCCTAATGAGCTCTGTAACATCTCCTCATCCTGGGATATCCAGCCCACATGCAGACCCGGATTTCCAGGCTTTACTAAACCACGCTCACATTCCCCATTCTGAGCCTCGGTCAGGTTTGTATCATTCCCCTGTATCCTAATACTGTTTTGATCCGCACCACACTCCGGGAATTCCAATTCAGTTCCACAATTCCCATACACGATTCCGGCTCCTCCCTCATTCCACCCATAAACCGACGCATCCAACCTACCCACTTGGGGGCTACACATGTACTACCATCCCCATACCATGGGCCAACAGGACCCCCATCACACTCTTGAGCAAACCCAACCTGCACCTACACCCACACCCCATTTCGCCCATATCTGACCTAATTTCACCCATTTAATATCCCCAAATCGCAGCCCTCTTATTTGCGCCCATCCCATTCCATCTGTGGAGCATATCTCAAACGGCCCCAACCATCTAACCGTTCTACCCGTCTTGCCCTGGCTGGGCTCCCTGATCATAACCTGTTGGGTAACGTTGGAGAACGTATTCTCGTTCCTCATCCTATTACTGTTCGCCTCATGCTCAATGTGCTGTTTCTGCGTAATAACCTCCCTAATATAACCGTTGTTGTCCCATGCCTGCTCAATGGGTATAACGTCTGCGACCCCTGACACAATAGCTGACGCACACTGAAAAGTGAGTCCCTTTAGCACGTCCATCCCCAAAATGCCGTCATATGGACGATCGTTAAAAGAATGGATCAAAAACGTCCGCATGCCCATATGACGGCCCTGGACTACTGCATCCAATAGGCCACCCTTCTTCAAATATAGGCAGCTCCCATTTATCCCCTTGATGGTCATCTCCATATCTTGAAGTGGGGGCCCAGCCAATTGGTGGAATGCTTCCTCATTGATTAACGATACTTGCGAGCCAGTATCGAAAAGCATGGTTATGGGCTGCCCTTGAATATATACAGTGGCTACGCAAGTTCCGCCCTCCCCACACTGGATCAATATAGGTCCTTTGAGTTGGTCACTTGCATTATCACTGCGTGGCCTCGGGGCAGGTTGGGGGCAATTCCTCGCCAACTGTCCCAAATGGCCACACCTATAGCAACCATTAGTAGATGCCATACCCCTTGGGATCACTGCTCTACTGTCTCCTGGCATAATAGCAGGTGCTGGCTGTGCCAACGGGGTCGGCATACGAGCAGATACCAATTTCTCTACCTTGCGCACTAGACCCTCGATCATCCCTTCTAACCTCTTAATGGAATCAGCACATTTACATCCATCGCCCCGTCCACATTCCCAGAATTCGCTTTTACCCCCTTTTGGCCCAACCTTCCTTCACTAGTCCCAATATCACCCCCTGGAGCATTCTCTCCAGTCTCCACGACATTAGTGGTTCTTCTGAATTTGTTCTCTAATTCTTCAGATCGTAATGCCAACATTAGCGCTTCTTTATATGTCTTAGGGTTGGCTATCATCAATGCCCTCTTATGAGCTACCAAACAGCTGTTGCAGAACCGCTGCAAAAGCACGGTCTCCTTAATTGGGACAGCCCCCGGAGTGGCACTGATATACCGAGCCATGGCCAACTCAAGAATTCCAGCAAAAGCAGCGATGGATTTATTGGGACCTTGAACAGTGTCGTGGAGATCCTGGGAGAAGTCCCACGTCACTTTAATACGTCACCAAATACTTGCTCTAGTCGAGCTCGAAGCTCCTCATAATCCTTGATGTTGAACAACTCATGTTCAGCTGCTCGTTTAGCAGCTGCCCCCTTCAACCGAGAATGTACCACAGTCAATTTAATATCGGGGGTCCAATTGGCCAGCACCCCTATTCGGTCAATACTGGCCAGGAAGGCCTTAATCGTGACCCCGCCTTCCTCCCAACAAATGCTGGTACTGAACCTGTAAATCCCGCCAACACAGGCAACCCAGCTGCACCTGCAGCTGCTCCAGCGTCACCCTTATCCCCTGGCATTTTGCTTAATCCTACAAACTCACCTTCACTACTTACCCTTTTATTCCGTTACAGACCAACGATCAATACTCATCTGTACACTTTTAGACCTCACACGTAACGTGTTCCATCACCCATATAACCAAAAAACCCACCGATTAAACACCAAAAAAAAAACCAACATATAATACGCTATAAATACAGCAATATAAGTGTGGCTTCTATAGTCCGAATTTTCCGGATTTTTGGCCCCACGTCAGGCGCCAGTGTAGCCTCCCCCGCCACCCGCAATAATATCAATAGTGCTCTTATGTTCAATGAACATCACCTGGGGTCGGACAAGTTCTAAGGTTCGGAACCGAAATAAGAAAGTACACCTGGTATTACTGTATTCATGGTCACACAACTTATTTATTCTCTACAAATACACACATTCCATACTAATACAGCTTAATTACTGTTATCCTATCATATCAATAAGGGGCCCCCATATCTCAAGCTTAAATCTCTAACCAAGACTACACTCTAATGATTTCAGCATAATTTAATCAATCTAACCGGCACACTTGACCATGTAAAAATAGATCTGCAGCTAGGCTATTTTAGTTGGAGTGGTGTTACGACTGCTTGACAGTGACAGAGGTTGCTGTTTGGAATTCTACACTCCCGAATCAAATATTCCTCACCTTGCATTGGAATGCGCAATGTACCTCCTTTATTTACCTTGAAGGGGGGAGGAACAGTGACCCCTCTTGGCGAGTGTAGTTAACCTTATCCAAGCTACCCACTGGCGGCCTTCGAAACCACATTCGAACAAGAATGAGTTACGTATTCGTGCATGCCCCAATTACACAGGTCTAGCTTACACGTCGCATCTAACCAGGATCCTCACAACTAATTCCAGCTGATAAACAGTTACTATGGCAAGGTGCTGAATAAGCTTAAAAGTGCTACTTCGAAATTAAACTTAAACAGTCCGCGAGTGTCTTCATAAATCTGATACACCATGACACGGCTTTCCAAGTTATTAGTCGATAGAATCAAAACGAGAGGATCTTTGACTTATCGAACACACTCTGGGTAATGCAAATGTCTAGGCGCGAGTCTTGGCTTCAACGCAAAAATCGCAAAAACACTCACCAGGGAGCTTCAAATTAAATGGTCACCTACGTTGACACTTCTTGGCTCACACACGTTACATCCAATTACCATCATCATTATCTTGCGCCAAATTTATCTAACGCTTGCCGTTCCGATCAGGTCCCGTCACGCACTCAGGTCTCTCTCTCCCATGAATCGATTGGTGAGCAGTCGAATATATAATCATGATGAAAGAGAAACAAATTAATCATATGAGCAAGAAAATCAGTTTAAATCTATTAAGAACATTTTTACTTTGTTTTTCTATTTATCTCCATGTGGACTTCTGCGGACTTACGGAAGATTTTTTTTACAACGTCGAACATCATAAATGCGAAAGTCTTGTTTTTTCTTATCAAACATTCGACAGCTAGTTCATTAACGCCAAACCACGATCGCTATATTTTTCCATTACATTTATTGAAAAACATCGAAACTTTTTATGTTTTTTTTTTAAGATAAGATAAAAAAAGAACTCCTCTTTAACAAAAAGCGCTAACACACGCACACAGTTTCACCGAAAACGCTCTCAACAATCCAGCTACAACAGATGATGATTCCCTATCGCTCACGGCGTTTTCACTCTCCACTCAACAATAATAAGGACACACGCATTCATATTTTCATCGCACAACAAACAATAACCACTCATACAACGACAAAACACTCGTTATAAAACACACCATGCTAAACTAACGAAGCCAATTAATTAATAAACATTTTAATTTCTTCGGAATTTAACCCTATTATCCTGCCGTCAGACACATGTGACTAACCCATAATGGAGCGTCACAAAAGGAACTGACATGTGTAAGTGGACTGATAAATGCTAATGAACCAACCCTTGTGGGAGTGAATTCTAGATTGTGCATCGACTAGTCCACCTTTTTGCTGCTT
>JAHWFO010108262.1:0-11021 GCA_023313115.1 Rhysida immarginata
CGATTGTCGATTGTCTGTAACATTCAGTCTGTTTGTAAAATGGACGCGTAGCATCCGAAATACGTATCCATTCGTAATAAATATTTTTTTGTGGAAAAGCGGTTTTGGCTCATTGTGTTACCATTAAAATGTTTTTGTTAAGTTCATAATTTTTAATGTATATATCTAATATTAAAAGTCTAAAAGCATTTTGTAAAAATCGTTTGTATTAAATTTGCCACCAAAACGAATTTTTAACTGTCCCATTTAGCAAAAATTCCTATGATAACCTGATTAGGGATGGGACCAGCAATATGGCACTGCCCGGCTTCACAGCAGTATACCAGCGTTGGTAGCTATCGGCATTCCAGTTGTTTTAGAGTTCAGTGGGTTCACCCAACTAGTCACGCGTTGGTGAAATGCGTGGAAAGGAATGGAGACTATATGGAAAAGTGAATAGTGCATTACATAGAGGACAAATGTAAGTATCAGATTCAAAAAGAATTTTGAAAGTTGGTTAACAAAGAAAAAATCTACGGACCAGGAGGCAAATATTCTTGAACAAACATCGGTAATTACTATTTTATGTACGAGGATAGGAATAAATTGTAAGATGCAAGTGAACAGCAAATTAAATCTAGATTATCTGTCTGTATTTTATTTTCAATGATCGACAACATAGCCCTTATCATGTGCAATTTTTATCGTCTGCAACTTTTTTGCGAACTAATTTTTTCATCGTATCAAATTTGGATATTTAGAAGTTTTATTTATTCATCAGAAGAGAATTTTTTTCCTCGTTGTTTCATTTCTTGTTTTGGCGGCATTTTGCTTGTGGTTGGGATAACTTGGGACAGGGAAACGTGACTTCGTTCTGTGTGCACAACAACACTGACTGGAATGAATACTTTTTTTTGTTTCATGAACACTAAATAACTCAGTTATCAATCACAGTATGCCTTACATTGCTTATGCACTATACCAACCACAGAACGCAAATGAAGCAATGTACTGGGTATAAATTTAAACATTCGATAGCTATCTGAGGCTTTATCCGAGGCTGGTTAAACTGGCCTTAAATGATATTATGATGTAGATTAAATAATTAGCAAAGATCAAATATAAACTTTCTCTTTGATAGTTTATCACATTTAAAATATTTTAAAAGATAAGTATTAGAAATAAACATATTAAATAAAAATACTAGCAGAGGACCCGGCGTTGCCCGGTATATTTACACTTGTAGGTAAACAGAACAATGAATGAATGAACTGTAAGGGGTGGTTACCATAAAACCAAAGTGGTTATGCGAGAAACCGAAGTGGTTATACTAGAAACCTGAGCACTGCGACTCTCTGAGTCTATTGTACTATCACCAATGACGACTGTTACAGGAAACAGTAGCAGCCGGGACCGACGGCTTAACATGCCCTCCGAAGCACGGGGGGCGATGGACATTTCCAGGTGGTCACCCAACCTGTGATTAACCGGGCCCAAGGTTGCTTAAATCCACCATTGCATTAAGCGAAGGCGAGACAATTGGGCTACGGCTGCCCCCAAACAGAACAATCTCAAGAAGTTAAATTATAAATAGAGAAAAATAGTAAAAAAAATTCCACGGCCTGGACTCGAACCAGGGACCTTCGGGTTACCGTCCTGATGCTCTAACCACTAGACCACCGTGGACATGGAAGCTGCCGCTATCAAACATGTCCTATGTGCATAAGTTAAAGCGCGGCTCCTTGTTCGCAAGCCAGGATTATCTTTACTATAAAATGGCGAATAATAATTTAATAATAATTGGAAAAGGTCTTTGCAGGATTTTTTGACGCCATCATCTCCGGTATTGATGAATAAATAGATAAAAATTGTAATTAAAAATTCCTGGCT
The DNA here is from genome assembly GCA_023313115.1 of Rhysida immarginata. Taxonomy (NCBI): domain Eukaryota; kingdom Metazoa; phylum Arthropoda; class Chilopoda; order Scolopendromorpha; family Scolopendridae; genus Rhysida; species Rhysida immarginata. Next base: position 1,870 of record JAHWFO010108262.1, read on the forward strand.
TGCAAACAAGGAGCAGCGCTTTAACCTATGCACGTAGGACATGTTTGATAGCGACAGCTACCATATCCACGGTGGCTTAGTTGTTAGAGCATCGGGTTGGTAACCCGAAGGTCCCTAGTTCGAGTCCAGGCCGTGGAATTTTCTTTACTATTTTTCTTTATTTGTTCATCAATATCGGAAGGTAATGGCGGGAAAAAATCCTGCAAAGACCATTTTCCAATTGTTATTATAAGTTAAATTATAACTGCAAATTGGTTAAATAATAACTCAATCAATAGTACACATAGTGAAGGAATTATCCATTCTCAGAAAATCAAACACACAGTAATTCTAGGTGATATACCGGGACTTTATTTAACCTCTTGTTGACTTGCCTAAGAATAAAATGATATCCATCTCCACTACCAGAGAACATAAATGGATACTTTAGACCCAAGTTTTTCTTGCCCTTGACGTAGAAGCTCATATACCCTCTTGCACTATTTAAACTCCCGTTGGTCAGATGTTTCCAATGCCCTCAGAGATTTTTCTATTTTAGTTGCAGAGTTTCCGTGATCAATACTCGTTCATTCTCTTTCCTTTCCAGACACATAAATTTTTGCCAGTCGTCTGCAAGTTTGACAGGGCACTCAAGAGAGACACGTGTGACTCTTTTTCCTCCTGAAGAGACGCTCCTTATTTAAGTCCTCTCACCGCATCATCATCTTATGCTCATTATTAATTATTCTTGGAAACGAACGTTCAATCATCGCATTATCAGTATCTCAGTTTTCAAAATATTCACATTCACACAGAAAATAGTCAAAATGTATTTTTATGAAATGTTTGGATCTGCTATGCTACTTTTTTTTTTTATCCCTGGCGTGGCTTGCTGTCTTTTTTTTTATTAAATTTTGCAATATCTAAAAAATAAACACATGCAAACGCTTAAAATTAATAGTGTAAAAATTCATAATGAAAATTCGATATTTATTTTAAATGACTACAATGGATGGACGTCTCCATATATGACAGTGCTAGTCTAAATAATTTCTTAGTCACGTAATTTTACTGTAGATGTTCCACTTGATGTTGTTGCAATTCCCATTCTGCTCTTGATGTCTTGAAGCAAAACTTGGCCACTCATCACTTTGTGTGGCCTAGCAGTCGCCAATTCTTCTATTTACATGCCTAACGTATTTAATCAATACACCACGAAGCCTATACTCTGTCGTCTTTCCACTCTTTCCCAATAGTCTGCTCTCTCTCCATTGTCTCCAGTTATGATCATTTTTAAGTAATTGTTAAGTAATAAAAAATCTCACTTCTAAGAAAAGCATGAATAACAGGAATTGTATGCATTGTTACAAATTGAACTTTAGTTATATTGCACGAACTTAGTCTTGTATTTTGTTGATCCCTGCAAAGTTTGGTGCATTTTCGAAATCTAAGGTACACAGTGACCTTCATCATGCTTTGAAGGTCAAATGTGCAAAATTTCATCATACGGAATAAAACTGTAGATTTGTATCAGAAACAAACAAAGCCACAAACCCACATACCCACAAACATTCATCTTCTTTCCATATCTACATATATACAGAAGAATGTTTGTGAGTTTGTGGGTTTGTTTCTTATAGAAATCTACAGTTTAATTCCCATCTTGATAAAATTTTGCATACTTGTCCTTAGATTTCGAAAAAATAATAATTATCGATGATAACTAGATATTCATAATGATAGCAGGGCATATTAAGAAGAAATATGTCATGACCAACAATGCAAGGCTAAGTTTGTGCAACAATAGGCATCAAGAATGGTATCAACACGCAATTCACAAAAATTAAGCACGGACCAACAATATATATCTCATGAAAACCAATGCAAGGCAAAGTTCGTGAATATAAAACTAAGGTTCAATTTGTAATAATGCATAGAATTCCAGATATTCAGGCTTTTCTTTGAATTGAGTGTTCTTAGTTCTTAGCAATTTCTTTAAAAATGATTAGTAACTGGAGATAATGGAGAGTGAGCAGACTATTGGGAAAAAGTGGAAAGACGACAGAGGAAGCAGTCCCTTAGCTCCGTGCTGTATTCAACAAATGGTAAGCATGTCAAAAGAAGAATCGGCGACTGCTAGACTACACAAAGAGATGAATGGCCAAGTTTTGCTTCAAGCACTTCGAGAGCAGAGTGGGAATTGCAAAAATATCAAGGGGAATATCTAAAGTAAGATTACGTGACTAAGAAATTATTTAGACTAGTAGTGGCATATATGGAGAGGTAGCAGACTGTTGAGAAAGAGGAGAAAGACTACAGAGGAAGCACTCCCTTAGCTCCGTGCTGTATTGAGCAAATGGTAAGCCTGTATATAGGAGATTCGGCGACAGATAGACTACAGAAACTGATGAATCGCCAAGTTTTGCCTCAAGACATCGAGAGAAGTGTGGAAATTGCCGCAACATCTAGTGTACATCTAAAGTAAGATTACGTGACTAACAAATTACATAAACTATCAGTGCCATACTTGGAGAGGTCCATCCATTTTGAGCTTTTAAAAAAATTTTATGGAATTTTCATTAAGAATTTTTACTTTATTAATTCTAGGCGTTTTCATGTGTTTATTTTTAAAATATTTCAAACTTTATTCAAAAAATAAACAAAGAGTCAGAGCCACGGCGAGGTTATCTCTTAGCTTATCTGGTAGCATAGCAGTTCCAAACATTTCATAAAAATTCTTTTTAATTATATTCTGTGTGAACATGAATATTTTGGAAACTGAGATGCTGATAATGCGATAATTGAATCTCCGTCTCCAAGAATTATTAATAATGAATATAAAATGATGATGCAGTGACAGGACATAAATAAGGCAGCGTCTATTGAGTGGGAAATGATTCTGACGTGTCTCCCTTGAGCTCCCTATTAAACGTCCAGACGACTGGCAAAAATTTATGTGCCTGGAAAGGAAAGAGAATGAACGAGTATTGGTCTCAGAAACTCTGCAGCTAAAACAAATAAATCTATACGGGTATTGGAAACATCTGAACAACAGGAGTTTCGAATACAGCAAGAGGGTATAAGAGCTTCTACATCAAGAGCAAGAAAAATTTGGGTCTAAAGTATCCAGTGATGTTCCCCGCTGGTGAAGATGGATATCATTTTAATCTGAGGCAAGTCAACCAGAGGTAGATAAAGTTCCAATATATTTCCTAGAATTCCTGTCTTTCGGATTTTTCTTAGAACGGATAGCCCCTTCGCTCTGTGTTGTATTGATTCCGTTATTATTTAACCAAATTGGAGATATAATTTAACTTCTTGAGATTGTTCTGCTTATCAGAGTATACAATTATCCCGGGCAACGCCTGGACCTCTGCTAGTTATAAATATATAGAACGATAGGATGAAAGAGTTAGAAAAGATTACGCAAAAAATTTGTTTGTACTTTTTCTAAACTTATTTGCAATATGACATGAGATGGAGACCAAATGATGGAGGCATATTCTAATATTGGTCTTACTAAGACATAAAAAGAAATAGTGAAAAGTTATTAGCAATAAAATTTTGAGATAGTCTAATGATAAAATATGTCGTTTGGTAAGCTTTAGTTATAAAATATGCTCATTGAGTCGTGGTGGGCTTTCACTGAACACACAACTTCTGGGAAATTAAGCAACATCAGGCATGGCTAGTCACTGGATGGATGACCATCAGTGAGACACGATCTTCACTCCCCCTGCTGCTGCAACCATCTCACAGTTGCGATAGCCCAATTGGTAGAGGCGTCGGCCATGATAGTCGAGGTTCCTGGTTCGAATCCAAATCGCAGAAATTTTCCTTCCATTTTTCAATCGAAAAATCATTACCTATGCTTGGAAAGCATCTCCAGTTTATAATTATTATTATTTACTTGTGAGTTCATCAACTTTCTGATGGTTTGGATTGGAGAAATTCTCGATCTGCGGGCCAGGTTCCCGTTTCCCATTGGGCTTTCAACCGTGACAACTTGGTTGTCTTTAAGACACCTTGAGACAGCTTGGCTGTCAAGGTGTCTGCGATAGCCCAATTGGTAGAGGCGTCGGCCATGATAGCCGATGTTCCTGGTTCGAATCCAGGTCGCAGAATTTTTCCTTCCATTTTTCAATCAAAAAATCATTACCTATGCTTGGAGAGCATCTCCAGTTTATAATTATTATTATTTAATACGGAATTATTTTTACAAGGTCAGTAGTACTTCGGTAGGAGACGTTTTGTAATCTCAATATAATGGCTGATTTTTCCTGTTTTCAATTTTTTGGATAAGTCTCAAAACACTTGTCCGCGTGAAAAAAATTAACATCTGCTACACGGGAATGTTATGACGTCAAGTTTGGTCTGCACCACGGTCTATAGATATTCATGGTCATCGAGCTCCATTGTTAATATGAAGCTAAAGTTTCTAGCTCCCGGTAGGGCGCGAACTCTATTGAAAAGTGACGCTGCATGTACAAGCGGCCCAACTGCGCCTACAGCGCCGCCCTATTAGTAGTTATAAACTTTACTTTCATATTCAGTTTTCAATGAAAATATCTATTGCAGGTTGCGGTCGGCCTTAGTGCGATCTATGCGGCACCTGGCGCGATCTGTTTTATTTAGCTTCTCGAAACAATGGAAAATGGTCGAAGGTCGATGACCATGAATATCTATAGACCGTGGTCTGCACTAAACAAAGTCAACTAGAAGAGAACGAGCAGCTGAAGTGTGACCACCGAGAGAGAAGGCCCCCACATTGAAACTGAATACATTGTTATATCATCATAAATAGCGCAAGTTCAGAGCTTATTATTGGTAGAAATATGAATAACAATGAACTATCTTCAGCTCCGCGTTCCTTCCGTTCAGAAATTCATTGTTTGTAAAAAAAATCTCTTATGGGCATAACGTGACTTCCTTGTAAGCCTATTAAATTACACTAGCAAAGGCACCCAGCGTTGCCCGTGATAATTCCAGTTAGGTAAATAGAACAACTTCAAACAGTTATATAAAAATTCAAATTGGTTTTCAGTAATTCTACAATTTCCTGCTGCAGACGAAGCTCCGTTTGTTCAGATGTATGCAACGCCCGATAACTTTTTGTCTTTTTTGATCAATAGTAGTTCTTTCCTTCGGTAGCATTTCGATAGATATAAGTTACCATGTATGCTTTGAAAGATTATTAAAGACCACAATACAGTGTGCTTGTTGATTTCAAGAGTCGAGTTGTGTGCAGGGGTGTTCAATTGAAAAGGTATGGAACGACACTGTGGGTATATTCGAATTCACTATTCAAAATATTCACCATAGGCTTGAACACTACTATCCCATAGATCTGAATCACCATAGGCTTGAACTAATTTAGATTTACTATACACTGGTTAGAAATGTCAATGAATTTTTACGTTTTCGTTACCAAAGAGCAACACGTTTTCACAAATTTCACTAATTATTATTATTATTATTATTTCGAAAGCAGCATGTTAAAATTCCTTTAATTCTGTCTGATTTCAGACGGCAGCGTGGTTGCTACTCACAAATCAAATTATTAGTGTCAGGTGGCGGATTCGAATCACAGTTATAACAATTTTTTTTTCTTTACCCAAATAATTATTCAATATATTGTATTTACAAATTTATTTGTGACAACCAACTTTTTTCACAAAATTTTCCTTTTCTCAAAATTATTATACTTATTTTTATTGTTACAAGTGACTATAGGGTAATAAAGTATTTTCTGCAAAATATTTTGTATAGAATCAACATTTTAAAAGCAATAACTATTTTATTTTATTTTTTATTTTATTAAAAAAAAAATTATTTCGAGGCTACCTGACATATTTATCATATAGTGCACAAGGTAGGCCGAGCGCAGAGAGGCACTTGAGAAGAGGTTTGGAATGTTCTAGATCTTTCTCGCGCCACTGGCTCTCGTCAAGTATGAGCGGAGGTTTGCCAAGCCGTTACAAAAAAAGCCATTTTTAATTGTGAAACAATAATGGTTTTTTAATCATAAAATAGTTAATAAAAACGTTTTTCTGTGAAAATGGAGAGCGGAGTATTTGCTGGTTCTTCGGGGATTTCCTGAAGTTTTTGCAATTTCGTTATTGTTCTAGGGTGGGATTTTTTTGCTTACATTTCGTTTGTCTATGGGTTTCCCAGATTAATTTCGAACGCGGATAGCCACTTTTTATCCACACCGTCATTCGCAAAAACTTTGTTTTTATTAGGGGAATTCATCCCAAGTTCTAAAATCCGTTCACCCTGATTTCGGAGTCATACGGATTTTTCGCTTGCGAAATTCGTCTTTCAAGTTTAAATGCTCGTGTCGATTTACTATACCCTGATTAAATTCGCACTCCAATCTGTGTAATTAAATTCGTCTCACTTCGATTTAAAATAATTCAATTTATTAACACATTCCGTAATTTGCTACATTCAAAGAGTATCAAAACCGGAGTTAGGGTTGCTACCTTCGTCAAACAAAATTTCTCCAACTAATCGAATTAATTTTTTCAGAGATATTAATAATATCATTGAAAGTTAATTTTTCTTTTAAATTGAACATTGCTTTTTGTACCAATGGGCTTTTTTCTAAATCCGGATGTCTTTTCACACAGGCTGGTGTACTTTCTTAACCAGCATGAAATATCTCCCCAAAATCCATGGTAGTAAGAGGGCCAAGGATTTTGAGTTGTTCCTGAAAACGAAACATTCAAAGTGATTTCCGAGTCCCACAGTAACGGCTGCAACACCAGAGAATGGTTGTTTGAAAATGGATTCCAGAGAAATAAGACCAATACGGGAGTCTCCAGTCAGACACTGGAGAGATGGCAACCCCTGTCGCAGATTTATTTTATGAACTTTAGTTCTAACTTAAAAAGGAATATTTAACCATAGCGCGAGTTAAAAATCTCTAAAATACTCGTGGAATATCGTTTGGCAAGCTTTTGAACATTACATGGTTCCAGTGTTTGTGGTTTTCCCGTGGGAATGTGACCTATTCTGGCAGAGGAAAAATAGCTTAAATGTTCACCCAGGCTCTAAGCTATAACTATACTAAGTTTAAGCTATAACAATCACGTATATTCATTTGTATTTGTCTCATTCTCGTAGCAATTCTGGACTCCTGAGAAAGATTACTTCTCTTTCTGGAAGGCATTTTTAGAAGGCACATCACTTATCTGGCGATATGTATTGGCAAGTTTAACTACTGTTGCACGAATTTAAAAAGTCGCACGACATTTATTGGCAAGTTTAACTTCCGAACCGTGGCGCCATTTTGGAATTTTCCCGCGGGAATGAGACAATTTCACGCAGAAATGAGTACACTAGTTGAATAGCCAGACTGTAAGCTACATCAGAAACCATCCAGTAGTTTTTGAGTGATCTGCAAACAACCATGGACACATTACAGTTTTATTGTATGTATATGTAATTTCGTTTTTTTTTGTTTTATAAATAAATAAATTCATGTTTTTTTATTGATCATGCATTGAAAAAATAGTTTGAATTATATATATTATGTATTTCTTCATTCCTACCATATGAAAAGGATGGTTAACATAATTTCAATTTTTGATGTACTGTTTTAAGAAAATTATTACGCTTCTACACAGACAAACGTTTCCTACATCGTTCATTATAAAAAATTATTCTGCGGTTTAAATTCTTCGAATAATTTTCCGTATTTTTAAATGTAACTAGAAGAGGTACCCGGCGTTGCCCGGGATAATTACACTTGGATGTAAACAGAACAATCTCAAAAAATTAAATTAAATTTTGCAATATCTTAAAAATAAACACATGAAAATGCTTAGAATTAATACAGTAAAAATTCTTAATGAAAATTCGAAAAAAATCTTTTTAAAGGCTTACAATGGCTGGACCGCTCCAATAATTTCTTACTCAGGTAATCTTACTTCAGATGTACACTTGATGTTGCTTCAATTTCCACTCTTCTCTCGTTGTGTTGAAGCAAAATTTGGCCTTTCATCACTTTGGGTAGTCTAGCGGTCGCCAATTCTTCTATTTACTTGCTTCCCATTTGCTCAATACAGCACGGTGCTAAAGGTTTGCTTTCTCTGTCGTCTTTCCACTCTTTCTCAATAGTCTGCTAACTCTTCATTATCTCCAGCTACTGATCATTTTTAAAGATTTTCAAGAAATTGTTAAGTACTAAGAACTCTCTTTTCTAAGAAAAAACTGAATAACAGGAATTCTATGCATTGTTACAAATTGAAACTTATCCATATTGCATCATCATTTTATGTTCATTATTCGCCAGGTGGCCAGGGAGGCAGGTTGGTAGTCGCATTGCTCTTGTTATTCTATGGCACCAGATAAAAAGAAAAAAAAATCTAAGCAGGGTGTTGCTGGATTATGTGGTATATGTGATCTTAATATTTATGGAAAGCAGCCCAAGATAAAGTGCAATGGGAATTGTAATGATGTTTTTCATGCTTCGTGTGTGAACATTCCTACACAGCAAATTCGACAATTTAACGACAACTGGACTTGCCTGAAGTGTGGGGGTGTGTCGATTGACACCCATATGAAGACACAGAGCACAAATGAGCTAAGTGAGCAATCTTTTTCTACAGTTCATTCGTTATTTTCCCCCAAGGGTAATGAAAAATCTGGACAGAGGGATATAGATGGTGATAATTTAACATCAGTATTAACGGCAGTGAACAGCTTGATTAAGACTGTAAATGAATTCATTAAGATTAATGTTGAAACTCAGAACCAAAATAAAAACTTAAGTAGTAAAATTGAGAACTTATTAAATGCTTTAAGTGTAAATTATGAAGTTTTAGAAGCACGTACTATCCCAGCCCAAATTAAAGAAATTTCTACTGCTAGCAAAGATTTTGTACCCCCCTCGCGTTTGGAGGATGGGTACAATCCGGTGAAAAGTAAGTTGGGCCAGTCTCATTCGAATGAACACACCTATTTGCAAGCAACAAATAATACTGAGTTAAAAAAGCGGAAAATAATTATATTTGGGAATTTAAAGGAATCGTCGCTTAAAGCGCGGAATAGTACCTCAAAGGTGCGTTCAACATCGAATATTTTTATTTCACGTTTGGCTCCGGATACGGATGTCTTACAATTACGAACGTATATTCAAGAGTTTATTGACCCTGATGGTATTGTTG
>JAHWFO010108264.1:0-10008 GCA_023313115.1 Rhysida immarginata
TATCAAACGACTCATAACAAGGTGCCATGAGTGAATATCACGATAAAATAATGATAATGGTTATTGGTTTACTAGCACGTGCCCTAATGGTGCCCTATGATACCATATGGTAACCTTGGAACTTTCAATGCTAAGATATGGCATGTAATATATCAAACGACTCGTAATAAGGTGCCATGAGTGAATATCACGAGAAAATAATGATAATGGTTATTGGTTTACTAGCACGTGCCCTAATGGTGCCCTATGAATCCATATGGTACCATTGGAACTTTCAATGCTAAGATATGGCATGTAATATATCAAACGACTCATAACAAGGTGCCATGAGTGAATATCACGAGAAAATAATGATAATGGTTATTGGTTTACTAGCACGTGCCCTAATGGTGCTCTATGATACCATATGGTACCATTGGAACTTTCAATGCTAAGATATGGCATGTAATATATCAAACGACTCATAACAAGGTGCCATGAGTGAATATCTCGTGTAAATAATGATAATTGTATTGGCTTAGTAGTACGTGCTTTAAAGGTGCCATATGATACTATATGGCACCATTGGAACTTTAAATGTTAACATATGGCATGTAATATATCAAACAACTCGTAACAACGTGCCATGAGTGAATATAACGAGTAAATAATGATAGTGGCAATTGGTTTTGTAGAAAATGTGCTCCCTTTATCCGCTTTGGCGGTAAAATCATTCTTGTTGTTTATTATATATTATTTTTTATTCATTTTGTAATTTTAATTAATAACTATTATTTATTATGAAAAATTTAGGGATTTCCGTTCTTTAAAATGTTAAAAATAAGAGCATAAGACATCATAATTGTATTAAGCTACAAAAGTTTATTTTTAATAAATTCAGTAAACTGGGAATTTAAATACAAACAATTTTCAACCTACATTTGTTAATAATTAACCTAGCTTTTCGATGTTTTTATTACGTTAATTGTTTTACTTTATTTTAATTTTTTATGACTTAAATGCTTATTTAAAAGTCATGAGGATGCAGTTTTCCATGTTATCCTATGGGTAATCGTCTGCTTTGTTTGCACAGCCCTCGATCTTCATGCCATCTACAGGAAAATACTGGCAACAGTACAAGCTAAACAAAGGCCGTGCACTGACCAGTTAGATTAAAAGACCATGTTTGGAACGCACCTCCATTGTAGACGCCATTTTAACAGCTGTCACCTATCGGACGTCAATGAAACTATACGAGACGAAGCGGAAATATTTGAAAATGTTCCACAAGAAAAGTCCAGTTTTTTCAACCAAAATTGGCCGAGAAAAAAAATGTGTTGCATTACTTATTGAACTCCTCTCGTAAAAGTTGAAGTATGATATTTTTACAGAAGCTTCATAATCATTTTCGATTCTGATCTACAGGACGATTCAAGAGTTACTGTGGAGTGGCTGGTCGGAGGTTGCATTCTCTTCTCTTTCTGAGATCTTCAGTTCGATGCGAAGTAGAGCAACAATCAAGGAGAACAGCATTCTTTTGTGTTTTTTGCATACAAAGCTTGATTTTGAGTTGAATTCTCTTTTGTTTCCGAGATCTTCAGTTCGGCACAAGATACACGTTTCCATGCACTATTGCACAGTAATTTTTGAAGCACCATTTACATACCTCGAAATATAAAGTTAAACTAGCCGAAACCCGCAAACTTTGTAGCTACTTTTTATTTTTACGTTAATAAAACTTATTTAAATAAATACTGTTGAAAGAGTTTTCCACTGCTGTTCACTATATTAAATCCAGATCGTACTATCTTCCTGTATTCGTAAAATTGATGCATTGTGGCCCTTTTGCGTTTACCCGTGTTTCACTCCTACACGTACTCTAAGTGTATGTATCTCCCCGCGGAATACACTCGTCCCGATTCGTTATTCCCATCCTGTTCAACATAGACAGCGGCTACATCTCAAACTCCATTGTAATAGGTATGTTATACCTCCTTTGATCGTCAGCCTTATCATTTGGTAATACACCCTCATTTCCTTTGCTGCCCCCAAAGCCCTTGCATAGCTCTCTTTTTCAACCTCAGGTATACTTTTTGTAAGTATGTTCATATGGGTTTATCTCACGGAGCGATGTATCAAACTCTTGTAATACTTTTTTGCGGTAAGCAGGATTCCGTCTATCTCTTTGGTCTAGTGCCTCAGCTGCATCAAGGATATTCAGAATTAAGATGCGTAAAGTGATATATTTGTCCGTGTATGCTGTGTATACAGTTTTGCTGTGAAAAATTTACTCAATTACTTTTTGATTTTCCCTCGTAGCTCCACAGTACACAAAGATCTCTTCAACTTGTACGCTTTCAATATTTACCAGCGCATTTAAATGGCCTAATCTTCCAGAAACCTCTCTCGACTGTATCTTAGCTTTTCAAACTGTTTTCACTTTAAATTGACTGTATAACTTATTTTTATACTATAGGACTTTTAAAAAAATGATCTCGCCCGAGTCCTTAGCTTGAAAAAAGAAATAATATTCGGAAAATTTTTTATGCCGAAACAGAATTAGAAACAGAACAGCCTTGTGGAATCCCATTAAAAATCCTACGTATATCATCAAGATAACCATCTAAATATACATATCTTTTAACCAAAAAGATTTCTAACAATTTTAACTGTTCAATAAGCGCTCCAATGGAAAAAAGTCATCCAACAGAATTCGTATTCATCTTGTTCAAAATGTAAACATCCCGTCTGGGTACTGCTTGCTTCTGGCTGTAGTTTGTAGTGCTATTGGCGAAATATTCGATCTTGTCGCGAATCAACCAATAACATTACAAACAGTAGCCAGAAGCATTACCGGTTTCACTAATATTGTCAATATTAACAGAATTCAAGGACTGCAGTCCTATAGACAAATCTTTTTTTTTTTTTTTTTGCCTTAATCCGTATCATGAATAGTTAGAATAAAATCAATTGACGATTTACATTTAGAAAGCCCAAATAATCCATGAGAAACATTCTGATTAATAAATTCAATTAGAGGCTTGAACAGAACTTTTTCTGCTAACTTACTCAAGTATTTAGAAACCATAACTGACCTGAAAAAAAATTGATATATCCGTAAAACTACATTTTTTATAAACAGCTTTAATAATAGAAATTTTCCAATCTAAAGGAAACTAGCTTGTTACTAAAATTTCATTAAAAGTTGTGAAATTTCATTAATTTTATTCTACCACTTGGTGATGCCATAATAATATTCAATTTAATAAGAACTGTTCATTATAATAAATGAAGGAAATAATAGCGAAATATTCAACTTAATTTACATTTTTGCTTGAAGTTTTATAATAAAGAATTGCTTATTATAATAATGAATGAAATCAAATGAAGCGCGCTAGAAAAAAGTTCAATTTTGCTTCCGATGTTTCTATTACTTCAACATTAAGTCGAAGAGATCGTTGCAGGTTTTGTAACCTATTTACTATCTTACCGCTTGCTTCCATTCGTACAAAGATGGGGAAAATTCCATCTATACAAAATGGCAAGCTTCTCCTGAGATCAATTTTTATTTAAGAATAAGTGAGATAAGAATGTTATTGATTTGTATTTTAACACTGTTCCCATTTTTTAAACCCGAGATGCGTTGTCTCATGGAAAAAAGTGATTTCCGCTATGACTTGACAAAACTTTTTTCTTTGTATTTCGGTGGGAGGTCTACTTGAAGCATCTTGACGATCGATTTTATAATGAAACTGAACTTTCTTGAAATATGCAATATTTTTCAAATTGAAGCCACATTAATTTGTAAATTTACAAAAAGCTTCGATTCATAAGTATTTTAATTATGAAGGTAACCTGAACTAACTTGATAGAATAATTTATTGAAACTCTCAATTCTCTTTTTACTTGAGGCGCTTTTAATTTTTAAATTTTTGCTTTAAGGGTCTTTTTTAATAATTTTTTCGGTTCTGGAATGTGCATTCAGGCATTCCTCTAATCTTATTGTGGGCAGAGAAGTTTAAAAACTGCATATATATTAGATGAGAATAGTAGCCATGGGCATTTTATTATCGGTGTAACTCAATATATGCTCATTTCTTCATTTATTTTTTACCTACAGCCTCAATTTTAAGTTTCTTAGCAATTTAGAGACTTACAACAAAAACGTTATTATCAAAGACGAATTTTTAATCAATTCTTTTTCTGGGTAAATTTAGAGGATCATTTTTTGTATGATTTTGCGTGTTGAAATATTCTCGAAGCAAACACCTTATGTACCATCCGTTGTAAAAAATTGCTTTCAAAAATTGGCTTAAGGTCAACTTTGACGTCACGAAGGCTTTCAACTTTAACGTTGCAATGTCAACATATACGAGTAAAATAACCTTCTTCGTACATACGTAATGGAAAAACTTTAACATTAAATTCCAAAGCTCGTAAGGGAAGATTAAATAATGAAGGATGACGTCTTTTTTATAAGAAAAATACTACCCATTAAAGTTGAATTTTACAGCCCTTTATTTCTCTAGATATTTTTATTCGAAGTGCTGCTGTGGGACTAAGCAAATTAAATTAATTTATGCAACCCATTCTCATTTTTTATAATCGAACAAGCGTTTGTGTCTTAAAATGTCAACAATATAATTAGCTTCCCTAAATCTCATAGCTAATTTTGGATGAAAATGAATTGTGAAAATGTTGATAGTGTTGCTCCAGTTGTTATAGAAACCAAGAATGTTGCTTATTCAGGTTGTTGGTTAAATATTGTTAAATGCAGCAGTGAAATTAAATGAAATTTACTTTTAGTATCGACTTATGGGCAAATTTAATAAATTCTTTCTCTTTTAATATTGAGCTCCTTTCAAAGAGATGCATTCTAGACATTCCTATTCGAACTAAGTTTATAACCAAAAAGGAAAGAATGTTATTTCATAATCCATTCCTCATTTTCTATAATGATGTTTTATTTTTGAATGTATTTCCTTTCCTTATTTTCTTCAACTTATGCTGTAATCTTAATTGTCAAAATTTAACTGTTTATTCAAAGCTATTTCTAATTTCCATTTTGATACTGTTTCCTTCATTTTGACAATTGGTGCTTCAACATGGAGATCACAAATTCCAGTTATCTAAAATATGTGTCGTAAAATTCTTCTATGCAAAGAGTGGAAGGAACACATTTTGAATACCTTCTGTAAACTCATCTGTTAAACGTAAGATAGATAACATTACATAAAAATTTCATTATGATTGTACATTCTGAGGACTTCAAGATCTTTGACAACTCTGACTCAGAATATTAGAATAAGGAGAAAATCAGTTCACTTTCCAGTGGACGCCGGAAAAATCCGAAATTGCGCCCATGTATGCAGCTACGACGTCCTCATCGGAAGAAAATCGCACTCCACGAAGCTATTTTTCACGCGAAGAAACAATTAAAAGTCCTAGATAGGCAGATTCACAGACTAAGGTGAAATCGGATGACATGCTGCTCCGCAAAAATCCCCGCAGTACGAACTGCCCGATGAGTCGGAACGTTATCCTCGTGTTACAACAAACCTCCAAATAAGTTCTTGTGTGCTTTTTTTCCACCATTTTTCGCAGCACTTATGAAACACACTTCCTCCTGTACCATTCTGTAGTGACACTTTTGCCAGTTAGCAAAGGATTGGATGCCACATGAGCAGTGTAAGAGAAGAAACTAGCAATCATAACCTTTCCAGCGCTTCGAACTCTTTTTTTTTTTGAGCGGAAGGTTTTCTTTGTGCAACCACTCGTTTCACTGCTGTTTAGTCCCAGGGTCATCGCGATAAATCAGTTAACTGCTCTTTTCATGATCACCACCAGAGGTAAGGTGCGGGAGGTAAGGTGCGGGAGGGCTATTCCCCATTTTGGTTCGCCTGGTCGTGGGTTCGAATCCCAACGTGGGCATGGATGTTTGTGTTTGTCCCGAGCTGCGTACAGATATAACCTGTGTAAAAGGCGTAAAATGACCTTAGTAGTCGAAGGCTAAATTCTAATAAACCAACCGACTAAAACTTATCCCGTTCAGGTCAATCTGCTAGAAGCGTTAGACATGCCAATAACCTCCTATATGTCTGCTGCCAATGTGCATCCTATAATGAGTGGATGGAGGGCTAAAGATCCTACTGATAGAGGTTACAACTCCTAAACAAGGACAAATGTTATTAGAAACAAAATCCATTCACGCGAATAAAGAAATGAAAGTGAAGGCTTATGCCTATGAATCACTAAATTTTTGTAAAGGGGTGTTCCATTAGTGTAGATCTCAAGAATCATACTGATGACAGGCTGTTGGAGGATTTGAAAGAACAGGAAGTAAAAGATATTAATAAAATCCGGACTGGAAAAAATGGAGGGCTACTTCCCTCCCATTTCTTTGTGTGATATTTCACGGCAGAAATCTCCCAGATTTCATCAAAGGCATATCTTGCATATCTGAAGGCACAAGTCAGGTTTTTCGTGCCTAACCCGTTGCACTGATTTAATTGCTTAAACTCGGCCACAACGCCAAATTGTCGCTATCCAGCAATATGGAGAGCCTCGAAAATATGGGCACGAAAAAGACACCTGCTGTTGTAACTCGACTCTCACGAGTAAGTAATTTGATTTTCAGGTCTTCGTATGTGAAATCAAACATCTTTCATTTATTTATCTAAATATTAGTTAAACGCAAGATGTTCAGTTGTACAGTAAGGTATATTAACCAAATTCCATGTAAATAAAGCAGTAATCTGAAATCACAAAATTAGAATACAGTCACTCGCCGGTTAAAAAAAATAGAATATGTCAGCAGAAAAATGAAATGAATCTGAAAAATGACGTCTTTACAAACAAAATAAAGAAAACTTTCTGGTTATCACAGTCCTTAATATAGAGTACCTCCTCCCTTTGCTCTGATGACTGCTTTTAATCTGGCAGGCATATAGACCCTTACTCCGCGTGACAAATGCCCAAAGTTTTTTATAGATGCAACAAGTTCTATCTTGGTATTTGGAGTTTCCAATCGTAATTGTTTATTCACAATATTCCACAAATTTTCAATCGGATTCATCTCCTGGGAATTGGCCGGCCAAGGAAGGGTATGAATTTGCCTTTCACTGAGATATTTCATTGTGCTCTTCGATGTGTGATTTGATGCGCCATTCTGTTGGAAAATGAAATCATCGTCGACCAAATCTTCGAATTCGTGGTTCTTGGCTCCATACTGTACACAAAAAAACTGATTACTCACTAAAGAGCAGACGTTTCCAGTCATCAGCATACCCGATCAGAATTCCTTGCACCATCTTATTCGAACTGGACATTCCTTACGCGTCAGTAGTGGTTTAGGCTTCGGTGATCGCACCCCACGTGACGAAGACGTCTCCAAACTGTTGAGCATGATGCATGAACGGTTCCGTCTCACAATTTTCATAAGCTGCCGGGCATCTTTAGCCGTGGTGGAAAACTTAAGTCCGCATTTTCTTCGGTTATTTGCAAATTGTCTGTTGTCACGAGGGACCCTGTCACGATGCTGTTTCATTGCCCCCTGACCTGTTCAGCAATTTTCTTCGGTCTTTGTCCTGTTTTTAACAATTGTGGATCGTAGTGCAATTTGTGGTAGTGTCCTCATTCTTCATTGAAGTTTACGGAATCTAAGCAATTTTCTTCATGTAAAGCTGGACTAATTTTCTGGCGAATTTTTAGTAGATATGATCATGTTCTACTACTAATATGAAAAATGGAAGGAAAAATTCTGCGACCTGGATTCGAACCAGGAACTTCGACTATTATGGCCGACTGCGAGTTCATCAAACTTACTGATGGTTTGGATTGGAGAATTTCTCGATCTGAGAGCCAGGAGCCCGCCTCCCATTGGGCTTTCAACCGTGACAACTTGGTTGTCTTTAAGACACGTTGTGACAGCTTGGCTGTCCGGGTGTCTGCGATAGCCCAATTGGTAGAGGCATCGGCCATGATAGTCGAGGTTCCTGGTTCGAATCCAGGTCGCAGAATTTTTCCTCCCATTTTTGAATCGAAAAATTATTAGTAGTAGAACATGTTCATTTACCTGTGTTTGGAGACAATCTCCACTTTATAATTATTATTATTATTATTATTATTATTATTATTATTATTATTATATGTTCTACTACGTTTTTAACTCACCGGCACCCTTGGTTTCACTAACGAAGTAATTATTCTCATTCAAACTTTCTCTTCCTCTGTTTGATCTTTGTTTGATAATTTGTAAAAATTTGGTCTTTATCTCCTCTACCTGAAAAATTTGCAGAGGATACTCATAATATCCACCGATATTCGCTCATAAAATCCTTCTCTATGACACTCACAATACTGTCAGTTTAATTATGACCACTCTATATAATTAATACGAGAACTCTTTAGAATTAAAAATTCAAATAAGCTGAAAACGTAGGTTATACCAAATTAAATAAAGCTAACCCAAACCTTCTTGAATAAGTAAATTAATGATTTACATAGACTAATCAAGTTATTTTTAAGTTTTTTAATACTGAAATGAGGGAAGGTTAATGATAAACTACAAACGTTCTATATTTTGATTTTTTCGTTCCTTTATTGCGTGTTAGCCCGCTCATTACATGTAGAAAATCTATCGTTAAGAGGACGTAACGATGATAATGATGAATAATAATTAATATGTTAACAACCATAAACACTGGTGGCAATAAATCGCTAAGTGTGATTTCGCAATACCTCATTTATCACATAAAAGGCGTTTCAGAGAGCGACTTTTGTTGACGAAATTTGTTTTGGTTACCAAAGTTGTTCCCAGCAAGGGACTCATAAATCTTGTCGCCCAGAAAATGATTACAACAAAGTCGCTGGGATATTTTTTCTTTAGAGAGGGTAAGCCAAAAGAAACAAGAATGACAGCATTTTTTCCCTTTTTATTATTTTGTCCTTGGCGTGATTTACTTTCCTCCACACGAGATCAAGAAGGCTGTGTTGAATTTGCAATTCCATAAGAACGTAGAAAAGAAATGAAAAAAAAAATTACAAAACCGCAACACTTTTCTGTAGCTTCATCAAACACTGTAATCATTGACATGTAATTTCACAGATCTTTGAAGTATTTTTCAAAAATATTTTTAACAATGTAATTAATTCTTCGAAACACGCTACCGTTCCTTTTGTTTAACTGGCAAAGGAAATCTCAAAATATTCAAACATAAACAAATAAAAATCATTCTCTAAAATATTCATAAGAAAAGTTTAAGCAAACTTCAACATAGTAATGCGTTTTGAAAAGATAACCATAGTATTGTTGGAATATTAAATAATTAAGACAGACAAAAGAGAAATGCTACAAATATTATTTAATGGTGACTGGCACGTATTTCGATCTGGGGCTATACCCAAAGGCAAATGATTTCAAACATTAGGATGAAATGTATAAATCCTTCATGACAAGTTAGTGATGAAGTAATATGAGAAATCAAAATCAATGATTTCAAAAATCGTGATTGGCTGAAGACGAGAGTGTTGGAGAAAGTAATTCAAATTAAATTTACAAAATGATCTAGGTACAAATACGATATTTAAGATGTAGGCAAAAATAAATAAAATAAAAACATGATAAAATGAAACACAATGAAAAACTAAAATGAAAGGGAAGACTATAATGGAAGATTCTATGCCAAAGACAGGGTGTTGAGGATAACTACAGGGCAGTATAACAAGAAGCCTACCCACTCGATTGCAGGGGCCGGCTCGACATCAAATGATAATTGGGTAATTTTATTTTGCTAAACTTGTTTGTTTGGCAAAGGGCATGAACCAATTGAGCCAAGGAGGGGTGCGCGCTGTACTACTACAGGGTAGGAGGTACACAAAAAGTATTCACACTTATGAATGTCCTCCGCAGCTAGAGGGGACCAACAAACAAACCAAAAATTCAACAGAGGAGAATAGTAAAAAATAGCGTTTCACACTTTTATTATTATTATGTTTGGTCGTCACGGGCTAACCCGGGTTGCGTCTCGT
>JAHWFO010108266.1:0-21825 GCA_023313115.1 Rhysida immarginata
TTCGAAAAGAGAAGCCCAAGAATGAGTTCGAGCGAACATCATCATGGGATTCAGGGGGGGGGGGGGGGCGTCGTCAGCGGAAAAAGTTACGTTTCGATCACAGGGGGATCGAAGCGAGAAAATTAAAAACAACAAAGTTTTTATTAAAAGAAATAATAAAACAAGAGAGACAGAGAAGCCGACCCCTTGAGGAATGGAAAGGAGTAGGTGAGCCCAAATTGAAGTGAAAAGACGAGTAAGGAAGGTGGAGAGCGAATAAGAAAAGAGACAGAGTGGAACGAAAGATCGACCAAGAAGGTTGAGCTTAGGAAGAGCTCTGAAAAAGAGAAGAAAAGAAAGCATGAACTTAGAAATAGAATGTGGAGAAGGAGCTCGGTAAAGAAAATTACTGAGAAGCCCAGGTATGCAGAGAAGCAAGGAACCGTAGGAGAAAAAGAAAGAGCTTCGCGAATTGGTGCAGTTCCCGACAACAAGTAATCCGAGAAACGGCAAACGAGGAGTTATGTGAGAAGCCCCTGCTGGAGCCAGAGACTTCGAATTTAGACGGTGAAGCCAACGCAGGCAGCACCAGCAACATAGTGGACATTGCTACGGAATCCGAGAATTGCGAGGAGTCGCGAGCGGCAGCGTGCAGGTTGGCTTCAGCTGATGCGCGTTGCGCGGCTTGCATAAGGCAATACTCAATAGCGGCGAACAGTAAGTGAAGCATTCCGTATTTTAGTAAAATAGACAGTAGTGATATTAAATTATATGAGTGCTAACGATTTGGCTTCACTGCTTTCTTCTTTGGGAATTTCTATGCTAACGCTAGCAGTTCACTATAGCGAGTGCACCTGCTCTTCAGTCAATGAGCAGTAATATTACATGTGTTAATAATATATATTAATACCAATTAATATCAATATATATTAATACATGTGTTAATAATTTTGTTTATTTTTGCATGGTTTCTCCGCAACGTGCGAACAACTTCAGCAGCAGATTTAACGCTCCATACATTGTGGAGTCCAGACCAAGTTCCTGAGTTTACGGCCCTCGAATTGTGCAACTTCTTCCGTAAGCTACTTCAAACCTCGTAAGACGAACGTCCGATGCCGTCGACCCATTATTAAACAGTAAGATTTATATATCTAATGAGCTTAGAGGATAGAACTAGGTTTCTTCGTGTCACTTTATTCCTGCTCTATTTAAGATACATACTTCTAATAACGTTGTGCTTAAATCAACGTTAATGGCATTTCTTTTCTCTCCAGGCAGATTGGAGCTCCCCACTCTCCCCATAGTGGGGCCCTTTCCTGTTTATGGAGAAGAGGATCAAGAAGCACAACCTTATTTACATTTATTGAGTTCAGTAATTTAGAATTCTCATTAATTTTGTAGTTTGAACATTAATTGCGTAGCTGCAACTTTGTATGGATATACAAGCCATAATTTTGAATAGTTATTTAATAGCAATATTATTTATTAAATTTGTTTAAAACGTCTACGCTCCTTACTCTGCTGTAGCATGTAGAGATTTAATAGCAATATTATTTATATTTGTTTAAAACGTCTACGCTCCTTACTCTGTCACTACACGTTCATAAACACGTGACAAAGGTTAAACTAAACCAATCGCGGAACCATATTTTTAACCGCCCTATGTTAACATTGTAAATTTCTAATGGACCATAATGATACCATTTAACCACGTACCTTTGAACCAATTCGGATTATATTTAATTTTACATTGTACTCATTTATGACACATCATTCCAAGTTTCTTGATATATTACATGCCATATCTTAGCCTTGAAAGTTCCAATATACCATAATGATTCCACTAAACCAGGTACCTTGGAACCAATTTTGACTATCCTTAATTTTACGTTATAATCATTCATGGCATGTCATTCCAAGTTGTTTGATATATTGAATGCCATATCTTAGCACTGAAAATTTTTGAGAGTGTCATAAGGGTGCCATTAGAGCACGTGCTATTGTTTCGATTACAACCATATTCAAAATGGTTCATTTCCTGAACCATATTTATCAATTAGCAAAAGAAGTAATTTATATCCACTTCTATCTAGTCATTACGATTTGATTGATATATTACTTAATCTATCTTTCCTTTGAAAATTGCTAGGCGGGGAAATGGAGGTACCATTTGTGCACGTGCTAGTAAACCGATTTAGATAATATTCATGACAGGTTCGTGCTATGAACCATATTCATCGACTGACGAAAACAGATTTTGAAAATCTTTCATAGCCTCGGAGGAGTTAGAGTTAAGGACGGACAGACAGACACGTTTTCCCATACTGATAGCAGAAACAAGGCCGGATCTAGGGAGAAAAGTGAGGCACTCGCCTCGTGTGACAGTTGTAAGGGGGCGCCAAATTGGAGTTATTTTACAATACCCATTTCCATAAAAGTTGGGGCAATATGAAAAATGGAAATAAAACATGATTGGCTAAATATATATTAGCAAAATCAAAAGTAACAAACGCATTTGAAGTGATGAATGTAAAATGTGTACAATTTAAAAGTGGCCATTTTTTTTTTTTTTTTTTTTTTTTGTTCGTATAAAATTGCCATTATAGTTGGGACAGAAGGAAAAGACCTCACTGGAAGCCATAGAAGTGACATGAATATTCTCGAAACTTCTGGAGAACTTACGTCATAACTTTTCCCTCTTTAAATGCAAACTGCAATGTGCAACCACTCATTTACACGACAACATGGCTCGAGGCATAGATGTGAGTCAATATATGCGCAATAGAATAATCCAACAATTTAGAATAGTGAAATAGCCAGGAATTTTGGACTTCCGTCATCTACAGTACATAATATTATTAATAGGTACAAGACAGGCGGAAATACCACCGTTCGTAAAGGGCAAGGACGAAGACTAATTCTGATTGGAGTGATATTCAGGTTTTCAGACGTCACTGCATTAAAAATATGCAGTCAACAGTAAGAGAAATTGCGTAATCGGCTCGAGGATTCTATCAAAAACCTTTATCGTTGAATACCGTTCGCCATAACACAACAAAATTTAAGTTAAAGCTCTAGTATGCAAAACGAAAGGCGCCTGTAAACACACTGCAGAAACTTAGATGCCTGGCTTGGGCACGCACCCATCTGAAATGGACTGACACCCAGTAGCAACGTGTTTTGTGGTCCGATGAATCTACATTTAGAGTTCTCTCACTGTAAGATGAAATGGAAGAGTTCACTTTATCACGTTCAATAGACTGAATAATCCAACTAGGACCAATGATTAGTTGAAGACTGCCTACCAATAACTTATTTTTGTATATAAATTTTCGTGCTTATGTTATTAGAAACTCTGTAATTGGATCATAATCAACCCCACTTTACTATATATATGACGATGTAATTCTTTCCTGCATCAGAACAGATTTACTTTGTTCTGATCAGGTCTTTGTATACGCTGAAGAAGGCAACTTGGCTGCCGAAATGCGCATACGTTTTAATAAATATCTTATGTGGATCAGTGGTTTCCTGTCGTTCTTGTCAAGTTGTGTCCACAGTTTCTGGCTCCATTTGCTCTCACTGAGAATTCTTCAATAGAGAACTCAATAAATGTAAATAAGGATGTGCTTCTTAATCCTCTTCTCCATAAACCAGGAAAGGTCCATGCCCCACTATGGGGAGAGTGGGGAGCTCCGATCTGCTCGGAGAGATAACAGAAATGCCATTAGCGTTGATTTAAGCACAACGTTATTAGAAGTATGTATCTTAAATAGAGCAAGAATAAAGTGACACGAAGAAACTTAGTTCTATCCTTTAAGCTTATTAGATATATAAATCTTACTGTTTAATAATGGGTCGAATGCATCAGACGTTCGTCCAACGAGGTTTGAAGTAGCATACGGAAGACGTGGCACAATTCGAGGGCCCGTAAACTCAGGAACTTGGTCTGGACTCCACAATGTATGAAGCGTTAAATCTGCTGCTGAAGTTGTTCGCATGTTGCGGAGAAACCATGCAAAAATAAACAAAAAATTATTAACAGAGGTATTAATATTACTGCTCATTGACTGAAGAGCAGGTGCACTCGCTATAGTGAACTGCTAGCGTTAGCATAGAAATTCCCAAAGAAGAAAGCATTGAAGCCAAATCGTTGGCACTCATATAATTTATTGTCACTACTGTCTATTTTACTAAAATACGGAATGATTCACTTACTGTTCGCCGCTATTGAGTATTGCCTTATGCAAGCCGCGCAACGCGCATCAGCTGACGTCAACCTGCACGCTGCCGCTCGCGACTCCTCGCAATTCTCGGATTCCGTAGCAATGTCCATTACCGGGATTTTCCGTTAAGAAGCCCATGGGCTTGTATTTGGTTTTCAGCATTTTAAGGTTCTCATGTTGGCCCCAAATAGAAGTCCATGGGCTTCTTAACGGAAACAGGTTTGTTTTGACATTATATTTATTTTATTAAGGAAAAGTTATTTTATTTAAACCTTGCAATAATAGAACAATTTGATTCCATTTTTAGGGTTAAACGTTCTGACAAGGAATAAAGACGAGCGCACGCAGTTCATATTAATTGGAAAGACATCTACCGGCAAAGCTGATAAATATTATAATTTGTCCCCAAATAAAGGCCCATGGGCCTCTATTTGGAAAGAAAATCCAAATACAGGCCCATCTGTGTCTGTATTTGGGTGGGTCTTTTAACGGAAAATCCCGGTACGTTGCTGGCGCTGCCTGCGTTGGCTTCACCGTCTAAATTCGAAGTCTCTGGCTCGAGCCGGGGATTCTCACATAACTCCTCGCTTGAGTTTCTCGGAATACTTCTTGTCGGGAACTGCACCAGTTCGCGAAGCTCTTCTCCTTTTCTCTTACGCTTCTTTGCTTCTCTGCATTCCTGGGCTTCTCAGTAATCTTATTCTTTACCGAGCTCCTTCTCCACATTCTATTTCTAAGTTCATGCTTTCTTTTCTTCTCTTCAGAGTTCTTCCTAAGCTCAACATTCTTGGTCGATCTCTCGTTCTACTCTGTCTTTTTCTTATTCGCTCCCCACCTTCCTTCCCCGTGTTCTCTTTTCACTTCAATTTGGGCTCGCCCGCTCCTTTCCATTCCTCGAGGGGTCGGCTTCTCTGTCTCTCTTGATTTATTATTTCCTTTAATAAAAACTTTGTTGTTTTTAATTTTCTCGTTTCGATCCCTCTGTAATCGAAACGTAACTTTTCCGCTGACAACCTTTCAGTACTTGGTTATGTCATTCCTTAATGGTTTTTTTATACTTTATTGTCAATATCATAGATTTTGAAATTGAATTTTGCTAAAAATATTGAATAGTTTTATATTCTTACAACGATGTTATATCATTATATTATTATTATTAGATGTAATCCCTCAAAACTTGACGGTTTAAAACTTTGTTAGAATGTATGAAATTTTTACATAATATTTGTTCGCAATAGGTTAAAAAAAAACCCTCCTCCATTGTAATCATAATTTTATTATAGTTTCCAGATTACTACTAGTAATCCTGGTATCCGTACTGTTAGCATAATGTACCCTAAACAAAATATCTGAATATAAGTGTCTTTTTCATGTGAATTCTACACTTCCACCATATTTCCCATCTCTTGAGAATAAATGTTTATAAACTTTATTAAATTCCCATTCATTAAGTATTTTACAAACTTTTTCTAACCTGATTTTACGATGCGTGTCTTCGGTGTTAAGAAAACCCAATACGAAACAGCACGGAATAGGCAGTTCCCGTCACCTTTAATTTTTATAATCTTACTCTCCATCTTATTATTAATCTCCATTTGCTTAATTAAAAAATAAAAAAATAAAATTTCGTCAGAGAACAAATAGAATAATAGAGCAACTTAAAAACAGTGAACGTTGCACGCTTTCATTTCACACCTGCGCAGAAGCCAATTTTTAATTGTAAATTACCGATAATTAATAGTAACTAGGATCCCCCTAATGATCGAAATCACATTTCTGAGAAAAAAAAATATGTGTAATTGTTCTAGCCTTAATCTTGCTTATTAATAAACTCTGAAGAATAAAAAAGTAGATACCACAATAAATATCTAAAATGCTTTGGATGACATTTCTGACACTCCCGATTCATTTTACCGCAATGATAACTTTGAAAATTTCTCGGAATAATATTTAAAGCAATCTAAAGGTTTTTTTAATATATCTATCGAATTATTATCTAAATATAATATTTATATTTAAGCTAAATTGTCCATCCCTATCTCTGCGTCTCCCCCCCCCCCTCCCCATCCCACTGTGGAAAATTAAGGTCTGTTTCGGACCAAAAATCGATAACTTTTTTGTTACTAAAGAAAGAGTGTTTGTTAACAAAATTTTTAAAAAATAAATAAAAATCAAAAACTTTAATATTGGTATTTATTTTATTTTTTACTAAAAATATTACTTTCAATGTGTATGAATAAAACTTAAAATAGCTTAGAAAACGACGAAAAATACATAAAATGCTTACCTATTAATTATAGAAATATTTTGAATAGTAGGTTAACGACAATTTTTAAGCAGTTGTCCTATGTAATAATGTATACGTACATTAAAGGTACTATATTATACTTGGGGACCTTCAGGTTGAAATCAGTTCGTTGAGTTTCAAAAGCTGCAGAGTATTTGTTATATGGTTTTCTAATGCTTTCAAATGAACATCAACAATGATTTGAATTAATTTGATATTTATTATTTAAAAAAAAACCAATAAAAAAGTCAATGCTACATGCGTTGACAAATATAGTGCACAACCTGTTCCTTAATGCTACCTTTTTTGAAACGCTTTTTACCTGTGTTAACGTGAACAAATACGCAAACAAAATATATTGTGCACATCTAGAGCACATGAACTTTTCAACCATATAAGTTTCATGCGTATTCGTCCACGATAACACAGGTAAAAGTACATAACAAAAAATGTGTTGCCGTATTTATACACTGAGTGAGCATATTATTATGACCACCTGACAGTTTATGCAAATGCGCGCACGGACGTCGCCACAATGTTCCTAGCAGGCAGGACCAATATAAAAAGGGAAGCTGAGTGTCGTCGACAACAGCAGACTTCTCCCATTCTTCAACTATGGGTAAAGGACGCGATTTAACAGCCTTCGAACGCGGGGTGATTGTAGGTGCTCGGAGTTATAGAGCGAATATCAGCGAAACAGCAGCATTCGTGGGGTGCTCAAGAGCAGCCGTCATTAAAGTATTTAAAGACTGGACGGTTAGCCGGAAGACGGAGTCTGAACGTTCGCGTTGTGGCCGCCCGCGGATGGCTCATGATCGGACAGAACGGAGAGTGTCACGGCTGGTAAAGGATAACAGAAGGGCAACTATGCATCAAATCATTGCTGAACTTAATCAGGGATCCTCCAAAACGGTTTCTGAATGCACTGTCCGCCACACTCTGCATCGCATGGGATACGGAAGCCGAAGACCTGTCCTCACACCTTTGCTGCAGCCAAAAAGCGGAAATGACTCCAATTCTCTCAGGAGCACAAGGACTGACCGATCGAACAGTGGAAATAAATCATGTGGTCTGACGAGTCACGATTCCAGTTACATCATGCAGACTGCCGCGTGAGAATCTGGCGAAAACAGCACGAAAGCATGGACCCCGCTTGCATGAGTAGAACTCTTCAGGCCGGTGCAGGCAGTGTTATGATCTGGGGAATGTTTTGCAGGCATGCGTTGGGCCCGTTAATACGTTTTGAACAACGTCTGGATGGCATAGCATACCTCTGTATCGTCGCCGATCAAGTCCACCCTGTCATCTTGATGGCGTACCCCAGTGGAGATGGCTATTTCCAACACGACAATGCGCCATGCTACAGAGCTGCAGGAGTGATTCCAGGAACATGAGGGGGACTTTACCTTTCTTCGGTGGCCCCCACAATCCCAGATCTCACTCCAATTAAGCATTTGTGGGACGAAGTCGAACGAACCATCAGACGGCTGGATCCACCACCGTCCAATCTAGCACAACTAGACAGTGCTATCCATCAGGAATCGTGTCAGATTCCTCCCATTTTCCAAATCTCGTGGAATCAATGCCACGAAGAATCACCGCAGTTTTAAAGGCAAAAGGTGGCCCAACGAAATACTGACAGTGTGGTCATAATATTATGCTCACTCAGTGTATATATATTATGGCAGCCACAAAAACTAACTTTTACAAATCTACAGATTAAGATCTTCCATTTAAGACAAAAATGATTTATATGGATGCAGTCGTTTTCTTCAACGAACTGTCGAAAAAATCACCCTTGGAACCTAAACAGTGGTGATTGTAATGATTTTCTAAAATTCCCTGATTTTCCCTGTTGTTCAAGTAATTTTCCCTGCTTGCTGCGGCAAAATAAATTTATCTTGATAGAATATTATTGAAATTTTTCACATTTTTCGTTACTATTTCGCACTTTTTCCTGAGTTTGTAATATTCACTGATTTTTTGACGATTTTGTAAAAATTCCTGATTTTTCCTGGTTACAAAAAGTTTCCTGACTTTTCCCGATTTTCCCGGTCGCTAGTCACCCTGTTAAATATATGAAATTATTTAAAGTACATTTTTGTTAAGCTTTTAAAGCTTTACTAATTAAGCTGAGTGAAAGCAGATACGCCAGTGGAGAATATTTATTGAGAATTTATTTTGGGATATAAATACTTTATGGATACATTCTACCGATCCATTAAACATTATTGTTAGTATTTTTTACTGTGTCAGTACCATTCGCACGATTAAGCTATTGATATTACAGAGTCCGCCAAAAAATGTATACAGTTTTTGTCAAACTCTATCGGGATATTGATATTGTCACATGTGCTGAATGGAGTTGATGAAGAGGTCTTCTACCAATAGGACGGGGCGCCATCACACTAACACCTTGTCGTGCGAGATTTCTTGGATGACAATATGCGGAGACATTTTATTGGACGAAGAGGGCCCACTGAGTTCCGTCCAGGATTGCCGATTTAACACCTATGGAGTTTTTCTTGTGGAGAATGTGAAAGATCAAGTCTTACGACGTAAGCCGAGCACCATGGAGGACCTTCGGCAGGATATTACAGTGGCTTGGGCACCGATCTCCATTGAAACATTGATCAACGTAGCTGCGGCGATCGCTCGTCGTTCTGTTATGTGTCTGGTCACCAACGGCAAACATTTTGAAAATCTAAAGTAACCATGTGTTTAACTGAGAATCACACATGATGTGTGATCAGTATTTAAATATAAAACAACACATAATAAATACTTTTTTCGTTCCTTAAAGTGTGTATACTTTTTTTGACGGACCCTGTATAATAGAAAACGCAAAATTTTATAGTATTTGCAATAAGGATTTTATTTTTATTGTAATTCATCTCCAATACTAGATCAAAGTATATCACAAGGAAACCCCTGAAGCGGCTACAGAATTTTCAATACAAGATAGTTGCATGAAATTTTCTTCACGTATGAGAAAAGTAAGTCGATTTTGTCCCATCTAATAATTTGTAAATTATATATTTTTCATAATGTCACGGAATTTTAATACTATTAATAATTCCGGTGACATAGTCGATCGTTTTCGCTCTAGAGTGTTTTATAATTCGGAGCGAAAACGGAATCGACGTCGTCATCATCCGCCACAACATCATAACGCAGGAGCCAATGAGAGAGGAGCGATGCTCTCGAGTGCGGGCTCGAAGCGAGAGCACGGGGAGAGAGACAGAAAGAGATTGGCGACGACCGATGGACGACGGAGGATAGGGAATCTCCTGGCCACGAGCGACACGAGGCATCGGGACGGTTTGGTGACCGGTTCGCCGACGGAGAGGGTTCGTCCGCAAGCGACTGCGACGGATACGGCTACGGAGTCGAAGTGCTCTTCGTTGTGTGGGACACTGCCATGCGGAGAAGCTCGTTTGGCGGAGCATTATTCCGATGCAGAGTACGAGAGCCCTCAACGTGAAGGGTGCACGTCGCCGGCGCTCAGCTTGCTTCTACGTTCACCGAGGGTCTCAGCCGCCGACCGTGGATTCGGCCTGGTGAGTGTATCGTTTATTGTAGGCTGTGCGGCCGTAATAGTTAAGAGAGCTTTCCCTGAGTTAAGTCGCCGTGACGTATGTGTGTGCTCGCCGGTGTGTGGTCTTTGGCCCGGCGGCATGCGAGCTTATTTCAGGAATGATTTTGGCTTCGTCATTATGAAGCCCAAGTGAAGTGCCTTCATCCTCACGTAGAAATTTTGTCCTTGTGCTAAACCTTGTAATAGCCCGTTTTGCCTGTCTTATGTTTCATTGTTAACGTAGTAGCACATTTTGTGCTGTCATGTAATATTCCAGGTTCTTTAACGCAGGTCTTTTGTGGCTTTGAATCTCCGAACTGGGAAAAAAAAAGAACTCTACTTATGGTGTATTGAGTGACTATATTAATTTGTAATTCTAAGCTTAATGGACTCCCCCTGGCTATGGAACTTTTACCGACATTGACTTTTATGATGACATTTATTTAACTAATCCTAGCCCTCGCAACTGGAACTTTTAGTACGCGAGTGCGCCGTTTGTGTTATCGTGGACTATTGTGTTACAGCGAAATTCATGTAAATGTTCACTGTAAATTGCTATATCAGTTTCAGTTATTTTCTGCTAGACGTAAATAGTTTAAGGCTCTGTATGCTTTATTGTGGTTCATTTGCTTAGAATGTTTAAGCTGTAGGTTAGCTACTTTAAAAGTGTTTTAGATACTGACCCAGCTAATTTGCTATTTCTTATTTGGCTTATACGCAATGTTTTGTGTTAAGCTATAAAACTTTTCAGCTATTAGATTTTAGCTCTTAAGTTTAGCAGCTTGGCTGCCGGTTATTTATTATATTGTAGTTATCTTTTGAGTCATTTATTCTTGTAGCTTTATGTGCTTTGGATTAGCTCTTAAGCTTTGTTTTAGATTAACTGACTATATGATAATTGTAATGGCTACGTTAAAACCTTTGTTGTAAGTTACCTTTAGGGGATTTTGGTATTTACAGTTAAGACGTTAATTGTCGTGTTCAATTGTTTAGCTTGTGAGCTTTGGTTAGGTTACAAGCTTGATTGTAATTGTAAAGGCTTTCGTTAGAGCCTTTGATGTAATTTACTTTTAGGGGAATTTGGTAATTACAGTTTTTGGATTTGAACTCATTAATCGTCGTATTCATTTGTTTAGCTTGTAAGCTTTGGTTAGGTTACTAGCTGAATTGTAATGTAAAGGCTTACATTTAAGCCTCTGATGTTTTTCACTTCTAGGCCAAACGGTCCTTGAAGGTTAGGATTAATTTAAGCATTTTCTTTTAATTGAAATTATCTCGCACCAAGGTGCAGGTAAAGTTAAACTGTTCATGTTTATCTTTGATTGACAATTATTGCATTTTTGTGAATTGTTTTCATATCTATTTTTTCGACTCCTCTTTATCTTTTGCTATATTTACATCATTTATAATAAACTTTATCTTTATTTTACTCTAATTTGTGCGCTGTTGCATGTCATTTAAATTCCACTGCGCTACTCCAAATCTTAGCTTAAATACATGTGACACATAACTTTTTATCATTAATAATTTAATCATAAAATAGAATTTCGATTATCATTTCGGATATTACGGCACTTGATGCCTTCGAAACCTTGGAAATCGCTAGAAAAAACCCGGACTCACTATTGCATGGAGACACAGGGCCCCTGGGGGATTCGATTTTCATTAAGTCATTGAAGCTTTCAAGATGATGTTCTCCCACCCCCCTTTTGTTGTTTTATTTTACTTTGTATAATTTTGTATTGTTTCTGTATAATTTATATTAGGATTTGTATTTTTCTGTATAATTTATATTAGGATTGTTTTTTTTTTCTGTATAATTTTTGTATGTTTCTGTATAATTGGGATTCTCCCGGATTTTACGTTTGTAACTTATTTAGAACTATTTTACGAACAGGGTATTTCTCCTAGGTCCGCGCTTTTCTCCTTTATATAGGACTTGCGCTATGTACCAAATTCACTCATATGGCATTGAATAATGAACCTAAAGGGTTCGAAATACGTGTGACATGTTGATGTCAGTTAGGGTTGCTAATGTCCGATGGGAAGGGAAAATAGTGAACGACTGGTCATGGGAGGGATGTGTGCGAGTGATATGAGCGATGCTTTGCTTTGTTGTTTTGATTGTTGTGAGCGGTTTGTTTGCAGTTTGCGTCTGTTTGGGTGAATAGGAAGTGTCCGGTCTGTGGTGGATTGTGTTAGTTAGTTTGTTTGGTATAGAATGGTGGGTGAATGTATTTCGTTGATCGTATTTAGTTTGAAGGGGGTGCGGCCGCTCTTTTACGAGCATTTTGCTAATAGCGCAGAGTCGGTCGCGTGTGCCTTTGTTTTCATTTGTTGCATTGTTTGTTGGCGACTCACATTGTTAGTTTTCCTTTAGAGTTTTATTTAGCCTCCAGCAAACAATCGTTTATTTTATCTTGTTTATGCAGTATTGTTGGAAAAAGTATTGGTATTATATTATTTTTTTTTCTTCCTCAAAAGAACGCCGTGTTGAGCGGACTTGCTCCCTGGATTGCATATCCTATGTGTTGTAGGGAAGCTCTTGTTGGAATTTTTGTGCAATTAGCACCCAGGTTATATGTATAAAGGTTAAGATGAATATATTTAGTTCATTTAAAATGAGATTCAGGGCTTAATAGTATTTTATCTAGCTATGCAGGAAAATGGCGGTGTTGGCAGAATGATGGCGGCCATTGTGTGTTCGATCGAGCCCAGCGATGACAACTTTAACCGTGAGTTTGGAAAGAATACTACCAAGTAATTGAAGATGTTTGTGCATTTTAGATGACGACTGGGGTGAGTAACTTTCAAACTGTTTGTCAATTTGCACTTTGGAATGCGTCCGCTCTGAAGCCCCCCCAAGTGCGGAAAACATTCGTGTAGATAAAGCAGGAAAGTCTAGCCACATGAAGTGCCACTAGAATGCGACGCCGGTATATCAACAGGGAGAACGTTATTATAATGTGTCCAAACATTCTCCTCAGACTATGTACTGATGGTCTTGTTATTTAGCACGCCCAGACGGTGATGAGAATTATTGAGACTGGTGTTGCATTTATTATTCTTTCCTTTTGATGGTTGTTAATTGCTTAATAGGATAAAATGAATCAGCCAGCTGGGCCATCGAGTCCGAGCGGGAGTAACGCATGAAACAGGTTGAACTATTTGTCATATCCGTGGAATTGCAGTGCGAAGTGCCATTAGGGAGGGTGCACTGAAATTAGCAGTGAAAACACCCGGTCCCATTGAATTCCACAGAGAGTCTGTAAAATCAAATACTACCACTCGCCAAGGAGGGATTAAGGTGCCAACCCCTCAAAGCATTTTAACAAAAGGGGTCACATCACGCTTTCATGCGTGTGGTTAGGAATACTTTATGGAAGTTCGTGGTATTTTGATCCACTGGAGCAGATTTCTATAGTGCCGAGACCTGATTGTGATACTCTATATACACATCTGCGTATGCTCGGAGTTGTGATGGTGCTTGACTGGTTTATTTATGTCAAAAACTTGTACATGTGTTCCATTAGAACTTAAGGAAATAGTTTTAGCTTTAGAGGGGCCCCTCCTATTATGCTTTAGATACCGACCGACCCTGTATACGCTCTTGAATAAAAGTGTGAATCCTGAATAATGTCTCTGTGCCAGCATTTCTTCAAGAATTAATCCAGGTCCCGAACCCCTGACAGTTCCTCCCCCTTACTAGTTTTATCCAGGGTGCTTTATCGACCTAGAAAGGTAGGGGGTGGCACGTCACAAACGTATATGCTTAATTAAAATTCTTTTTTTGGACAAGAGGTATATGCCAAAACGGGTATATCTCCGGTTCTCTCGTCGAGTCACCCCGCTGTTTCTGTTCTGCAGAAGCTTTCTCCGACAGAGTCGAAGATGCTCTGCAGGCAGCAGAATATTGCAGATCGCGTAGTGGCTGCGGACTTTATCAAGGTTAGGCAAACCACCGTCCACCTGAGTTACGCCGAACCCGGATGGGGCGCATCGCCACTGATGGCTGAGAAGTAGCTACATGACTACATGTCGGACTACGGGGTGGTGCGAAGAACCTCGTACCCACTGCACCCGGATTCTCCTCTTCAGATGACGGGCGACATCGTAGTCTACAAAGACATTCCAGAGTTCGTTGTAATACTCGCAGTTAAAGTCTCCGTGTCTTACAAGGGGCAGAGGCAGTGCTGCTGGTGGTACTGCAAAAAGACTTCCCACGTTCGGAAAGACTGTCCTCTCCTTCGGAAATGTGATTCCTGCCACAAGACCGTGCACAAATTCCACCAGTGCCAGGAGAGGTTAGACGCTTTATCAGCAGCCTAAACGCCACTGCCTCGAGGAATGTCGTCCCAGCAACCAGCAAAGATGACTTCACCGGCCAAGTCACCTGAGCCGAGTAGAGCAACAGCGCCTCGTCCTCCACCGAGGAAGTCGAAGGCGACCCCACCATCATCGCCTCTTCCTACGACTCCTGGGAAGGAAATGCCGACTCCCCCTCCTCGGCCTCGTGTGGTTCAAGAGACTGTTCCTTCACATCCACCTTCGTCTGATGTTTCCCCCATGGTGGAGGACTGCCACTCTGCAGAAGTCATCTTAGACAATTCGTTGTGCTCCGAGTCAGTGTTTGATGTGGAGGAGTTTCCTGATCTTCCTCCACCTGCTCCTTCATCGGCATCGCAGCTTCTTCGATTCATCTGTGTGGCTGCGCCTGGTAAAATTTCATCCTCTGCTGGGACTTCCAAGCCATCAGCGTCTGCTCAGCGGGATCTTCTTGCGACGCCTAAGAGCCCTCGCAAGAAAAAGGCCCGACGTCATCGTAGCAAGAGGGACGGGATTTCTGTGTCCTCTTCATCTGAACGAGACAGCTGCGTAGACCGTCATCATCGCAGCCCCTCTTCCTCTTCGGAACGTGCTCGCTCCCCTAGACGGAAGACATTTGAGCCTCCTCCCTCGACCGTGAGGCTCAAGTCTCCTTCAGATACAGGTCAGCCCCCGTCAGCTTAAATTCGCAGTGAAGGTCTTTTCCCTAAACGTTCGTTCCCTTGGTTCGTCCTTCAAGCAATCGGTTTTGTCATCATTTGTCGCCCTGTACAGGCCAGATATTCTCCTACTTCAAGAGGTGAAGCTTGCTGCTTCGCAACAGCTTGCTAACTTCCCTGGCCTTCGCAGTCAATATCCATCTGCGCAGTTCTTCATCAACTCATCTTCGCCACATGGGCAGGGGGTTGCCTCCATCACTTTCAACCCCTCCATTGTGGTGTCGAACTGCGTCTTTGACTGTGCAGGGTAATTTCTTTGGACCTCCTGCTATTTGGTCTCAAATTCCGATTGCTTAATGTGTATGCCCCGTGTTTATCAGTAGAGAAACGAACATTCTTTGAAGACCTTGACTTTTACCTCGTCCTTGCCTGCAGTGGTTGCTGGGGTCTTCAATTGTCATCTGGATGAGAACATCTTTTCGCCTAGATGTGTCTACCAGTTGTGCCAGCTTAATGCACTTTTCGATCTGTGGGCGTCTTCTTCCAATTCCAACCAAAGTGGGTCTACCTTTCACCAAGGACCCTCGGTGTCTTCAAGGTTAGACCTTTTTCTAGTAGACGCCACTTTTGCTGGTGCTCCTGGTTCCATGGAGGTCATTCCATGTCTTTTTTCTGACCACAGTGCCATCAAGTGGTCTTGGAACCCTCCATTCTCTGCCTCCTCTGCAGGCTCTGCTTTGAACAATTGGTTTCTGAACGTTTCTCTGCTTGACAACGATAAATACAAGGGAATGTTCGTTCGATGTGTAGAAAGACATCTTCACAACCTGCCTCCGTCACTTGCTTCGTGGCTTTCCTTTAAATCAAAGCTCCGTCATTTTTGCAGAAAGATTGGGTTGGACGCCGCTAGACACAATCTGCGCCATCTCCTCATGCTGCAAGAAATTCTGCGCCTCCTCCGCTGTTCCATCCCAAAGGGGGCATATGCTGATGACATCCGCCAGGTGAAGAGCGAGATCAACACTCTAATGATCCGCAGGGCCGCCGGCGCAGCTCTCAGGACCAAACTGTCCTGGGCGTCTGATGTCCAGAATCTGTCATCAGCTGCGTTCGCAAAAGAGAGGCGTCGCGCCAATAAGAAGAGGTGTCATCGTTTGGTGGTGGGGAATGAGACATGGAAACGGACTCTGACATCTTGTCTGCTTTCCACTCTCATTTTTCATCATTTTTTGGCCACCTCAGTCTTTCCATCCGACGCCACGACGAAGTGGATCGAGGCACTTAGACCTTTCACTGCTGACGCTGACCTGTCAATTACCCGTCCCTTTTCCGAAGATGAAGTCAAGAATTTTTTGTCGATAGATGGCCGTCATCAGTCCAGCCCTGGATTAGACGGCATCCCGTACTCGTTCTTCAATGCGACTTGGAAACTTCTTGGGCCTTTCCTGGTGCAAGTGTTCGATTCCATTCTTAAGGACCTTTCTTCCATTACGTCGGACTTTACCGCGGGAAGAATCATCTTGCTCCCCAAGGTACCGGATCCTGAACTTGTCACCCAGTGGAGGCCTATGACTCTACTTAACACAGATTATAAGGTCTTCACTGGTGGGCTCCAACAACGGCTCAAATGCTTCTCCGACGAGTTCTTCGATCCGAGAAAATCCTGCTCTATTCCATCTCGCAGGATGTCCGACAAACTCATTACCATCAAGTGTGTTATGGAGGAAGCGTGTGTGCGCCGTCAGACTCTTGCCGTGCTAAGTCTTGACCAGGAAAAGGCCTTCGACATGGTGAATCACGTGTTTCTTTTCCGAGTGTTTCACCATCTTCATTTTCGGAAATTTGCTATGATTATCTCAGCACTGCATGCTTCTGCCACATCATGCGTGGCGATTAATGGCTCCAATTCGCTTTTCTTCAAACTGTCCAAAGGCGTCAGACAGGGGTGTCCCATCGCTCCCCTGTTATATATATTCTATTTGGAGCCACTTTTACAATATCTTAATCGCCACCCAGATGTCCGGGGGTCTGATTTGCCGGCCGCTTTCATCAACATCCGTACGCTGGCTTACGCGGACGATGTAGTGCTATTTGCATCTGATCCGTATTCCGTGGGCATCTATAAAGAATCCTTCGATCTCCTTAGCACTTCGACGGGAAGTTCCATCAATCTCGTCAAATCTAAAGGCATTGCTATTGGGAAGTGGACAGTGGACTATCTTCGATCCTTCCCAATAACATCGTGTGAGCAAATTACAGTGCTGTGATATGTTTTCTCCTGTTCACCTAATATGGTCTCTCATCACTGGTAGCTGGTAAATGATAAATGCATCGCTCGTCTTGGAAAGAACTTTCTTTTCACCACCTCGATGTTTGCCAAGGCGAGGTTCGTCCAGTCGCACGTCCTACCGACATTGACGTCTAAGTGCCTGTTTACTTTGCCAACAGTATCTCATTTAAAGAAGTTGCATAGTGCGATAGTTGAATGTGTGTGGGGTTATTCAGCAGCTCGTCATCCCATCCGTTCGGAGCTGCTGTTTATCCCCTTCGATGGGGGGGGGGGGATTGGGCTTGCCAAACATCTGAAGATACCTCATCGCGCCTTGATTCGTGCTTCCTTTTTCCTCCCCCTATCTGGGCCAACTTCTTTGTGCATCTGCGCTTCTTCTTGAAAGTGAACAGGCTACCTTTTCCATCCACGCTGCCAGTGACAATCATTTCATGTTTGCCGGACTTTTACCATCTAGTCTGGCGACATTTGTCAATCTTTCCTGTCTGGCCTTTGACAGCTTGACCCGCAGGACTGGGGAAACCTTCGTCTATCTTGATTCTTCCAGCAATGTGATCAGTGTGCGACTTCTGACATCGTACGGTGGCACCCTGAATATCCATGGTCAGCCATCTTGAAGTCCGTCAAGTCTCTCGCCTTTGAGAAGGCGGTCTGCAACTTTCAATGGCGCTTGCTGCACCACGGGTTCTACTCTCTCCAATGTCTACATCACTGGGGAGTGGTCAGATCTGCTGGTTGCCAGTTTTGCGGGTTGCGTGAGACAGTTCCTCATGTTTTCTACGAGTGCCCGTTTGCTCAGTCCATTTGGGATCGCCTGTCTCGTCACTATCTTCTGACTGACTTTACCTACCAGTCAGTGCGATATCTGATGGACTGCTCCACCGGTGCTGCGTACAAGCTGGACCTAGCCACTTCCATCGCCTTTATGAACAGAGAGCTTTGGCTGGTCCATCAGCAGCGATCTGCTGGTGTTCATCAGCCAGCCTCAGCCTCCTGGAGGAAGGGCGACATCCATCTCAGGCCCTTCCTTCATCTTGAATGGCATCGGCTTGGCCCAGCTACGTTCCGGAGACGCTATTCATCATCTGAGCGTCTCTGTAAGATCATCAAAGGGGATACAAATACCATCTCGTACCTCTTCACCTTTCCCCTCGACATCGATGACCACCGGTGGGCGGACGGGCCTCTTTTTGAGGCGTTTGAATAGGAGGTGCAGCCCTTGAGGGTTGCCTGTACTCATACAGCATGCGCACCTGGGCACCCTACCTGTTTTAAGAACTAAATGTGCTCCTCTGGAGCCATAACATCGGCTCCAGTTCCAACAGCATGTGAGGCTCCTCCTTCTTCCATAGCCACTACAGCATTCAACCTTCACCTTGATGTCTATCTGAATATTTCTACAAAGATAACTTCTTGATTACACCGTTCCTTAAGTATCCGGATATGTAAGCCTTTTTTTATTCTCATCGTCTTCGTCCACTTCTGTCGAGATGGACAGTTGTTTTTATAAACTGTGATACAGATTTGTCTCGATTCCCCAGTCAATCTCTTCTCCGGAAGTCATCTTCATCTACTATCCACTATGTAATGTAAAGCTTTTCTGTCTGTAATGTGCTAGTCATGCCCATTGGGACTTAAAATTAAATTTGTCAATTTGGACTTTTGTCCTTTCTAAATTTATAAAAGTTATTTTTATGTAATTTCTTTTTTCTTATCTTCAGTTTTGAACCCCAATGTAATTCAAAATTTTCTTTCATCAATTTTAAAGGGGGGTTTTAAGCTGTTGTTTTTTTAATTTTGGTCCCTTTGCATCTAACAAAATGGCTAAAGTGGAGTAGTCAAATAATTATTTTCAATTTTTGTATTTTCTGCCTTCCATTTTTCCTTATGGAAAATGGTGAGGAAATTTTTCTATATACAGTATTTCTTTTTATTATTTCTTGTCATAAATTAATTTTGACAACTGTGAGTGAATCAAGCATTCTTACTACTGTTAAAATTTTTGCATTTTATGCAAATATCTGAGTCTTAAGTTTGATTAAGTTTAAATGCATATCAATTTTCTTTTTCACTTGTGGTGGCCACACAAGTGCTCTGAATTTTTTTTACGTGCATAACTATTGCATGTTTTTTCAATTTTACTCAGCAACTTTCATGTTGCTATGTTTTCAATAAATTATTTGATTCACTGACAATTGTGGGTTTCCGTTTGTAATGTATCTTGCTGTTTGAATTTATGGGGATTAATATGTAAAAACATATTTTTTTATAAGGCTTATCCTTTTAAAATATTAAAATATAAATTCAATTCTTAAATCATGCCTGCTGCTTATGTTTTCTTGTCTGCAAACACATTTTAACTTCATGCAACTTTATTTAGCTTAAATATTTATTATAAGTCTTTTTCCAGCTTTAAATTAAAAAAAAAACACAAAGCAATGTCTAGTCTAAATGATGTTTAGATTATAAATCCACTATACGTTCCTTAACGATATTTTTCTCTTAATGTTAATCTCACTGATGCTGTGAGAATAGTTGATTTTGGTAAAAGTAACTGTTTTGAAATTGAAGATGAACGAGCCAATCTCATTCACCAACAATAGAGTTTGACACTTTAAATTCATTCATGTCCCTTAGCTTGAATTAAAAGCACATGATGAAATGCAAGAAAGGAAATTCAGAACTAAGAGCATGTGTAATTTGGATGTTTATTGCACAATGTCATTGACATTAATACTTCTCTGAAAAAAAGGCAAATCAACAAGAATAATAAATCTCAAAAATATCAACAATGAAAACGTGCGAAATCATTTTTAAAACAATTGACCAAAACAAACAATTGCAATCAACAATAATGAGCAAATACATGACGATGTAAATTGTGACGCTTGCACTAACATTAACAATTTTTAAAGAATTTAATTGTTTTTAGTAGTCTTCTTCTAATGCTTTAAGAATTTAAACTCAAGCTAATATTTTCAAAAGTTAACGTTTAAAAGTCGATAAAACAACTTTAAAATTTAAACTTTGCATTTAGTGCTGTTAATCTAATTCCAGTTTAAATGTTGTTTAGATAATTCAAATCGTAAAAACGTTACAAGTTACACACATCGTTGACAAGTCGAGTATTTGAGTGACAATCAGGATTTTCTTCACAAGGCGTGGTAAATTGCTTTTCCAGGGAGTCGGCGATCAGTTGAGCCTTATCACGATCACTGGTGACAGCATCGCCATCTGAAGTAAGCAGTGGCGGCAGGTTAATGTGTCTGTTACCCTTTAAGGCCCTTACAGTACCCCAGAGCGAGTTGCCCTTACAGTTTGTCGCTCCATCTTTGATTTTGTAGAGCTTTAACCTCTTCCTGGACCTTGCGAGGAAATCTGTTTCCTTAGACTTGAAGAAAGGTGGTCGCTTACGAATAAGACATCTTTCCAGAATGAGACATCTTATGTAAGGAGGGATGTCGAGATGTTCAGAACGCTTTCGATTAGCAGTGGGGCCACTGGAAATAGTAACATCGTGGATAACACCAGTGATAGCACTGATATTTGTGCCGATGCCATCGTTGGTTGCAACTTCCTTGTATGGAATACTATTTTCTCGGATAATATCCCTGAAAAGTTTCCAGCTGTAACGTGCAGTATATCTGATTGGGGGCAGATATGCGCAGTGGAATAAAGCTACACGCAACAGTGAATGGTTTAAAGATTTGAATGAGTTTATTGTAATAAAACGATAAATAATCAAAAAATGAAACCAAAAAGGATATCAAAGTTGCTAACGCTAATAGCTGTAGACTAAGCTATAATTCAAAATAATAAACGATTGAACAAATAGCAATGAATATTCATATAGGTATGCTTCCTGCATTCATAACACTTAAATTATACGCCTTAAATTCATTCACTTATATGGTAGGTCAAAGAAATAATATAACTACTCATCAGTATCGTTAACAATGCCGCATATAATAAGAATGCTTGAATATGAATAAGAGCAAGTATAAATGTCTTCAATTATGTTCAAATACAAGAACTCCTTCTAAAAAAACACTAGGTTTCACGAGCAATCAAATCGGTTATATACGTACCATAAAATCATTGTCACAATAAAAAAGCATAAAAGAGTCACTATTGCAACTGATAATTTCCAAGAGAGAGAGCTTTATAAGCTATTACAATTGAATAAGTCACGAAACAGTAAATTGGGTTTAGTCCAAATTAAGCCCTACTTAAAAAGGGTATCGACAAATGGTTTACTCATTACAATAGGAGAATAAACACAATGAGTCATATACACTGACAAATACATTAGTTTATCTTAAAAGCTTAACGATAATTTTCCGTCAGGACTAAAAATCTTAGCACAGGTAAATGAAATCTTATAATCACACAAGAGAAAGTTACGATTAATTGTTGACTAATTAACGTCAAAATTGGGCTAGAGTGAAACCCAGCTGGTGAACCATATACGCCGCCATGCT
>JAHWFO010108269.1:0-13915 GCA_023313115.1 Rhysida immarginata
GTGGGAGTAGTGGATCGGGAGTCAAAAAGGATGAGGATGTCATCGACATATCGGAAATATGCGATGACGGAGGAATTATTGAGGAGGGGGGTGACGTGTGTTAATTCCAGGTGCTGTAGGAAAACCTCAGACAGAAAACTGCTGAGTGGGAACCCCATTCCTAGCCCTGTGGGTTGGGAATAGTAAGAGTTGTTAAAGGAGAAATAGTTCTGCGAAGAAATTACAGAGAGGATAGCTAGTAGGTCAATAGTAGCGGGTGCAGGGAAAGACGCAGCTAGTAACAGACACTGTAGGATAGAAAGAGTGGGGGGTGACAGGGATGTTAGTGTATAAGTTGGTGATGTCAAGGGACGTAAGGGAGAGGTTCTCATCAGTGTGGATGGAAGAAAGGGACTCAATAAGGGTTAGGGAATTGCATACATTGTAAGTATTAGGGAGGATTTTCAGGTTAAAGAGGAAGGTGGAAAGGGATTTGGCAACGAGGTGGGCAGGAGCTGGGGAATAGTTAATGACGGGGCGTATAGGCATGTTAGGTTTATGGATCTTGACTAGGGCGTTAAGGTTGGGTGGGCAAGGGTTAGGTGGGATGAGGCGTCGGAGGTATCTGAAGCGTGGGGATTTGTTGACGACGGAAATAATAGATTTGTGGTATTTAGAAATGGGGTCGGATGGGAAGGTGACAAAATTATGATTTTCTCTCGTTTTCTTTATTTTATGTTTCTTCTGCATTTTGTAAGTTTCTTACCCCTTTATTTTATTTTGTTGTTTTTATGTAAATTCCTCTTGTCTTCGGACAACCGGATATGTTCTCTTTTCGGTCCGCGTTAAACGCACCATCTCTGTACAATTTCTCTTTTGTGCATCTTTTTAAAAAAATTTTGTATTTATTCTATTTTATTCTACTGGCCATTACATCCTTTTTGAACTCATTGGCCCCCTTGCTTTATATCCTATTGGTTCTTGTATGTATTTACGCTCATTGCTTAACTTGTACCACTGTTCTGTATATAAAAAGGCTTGCATGCCTCTTGCTGTATATCCTTGACAAAGCTGGGAATAAATGGCGAAACTAGTTGGAACTCCTGATGTCCCTCTGTTATACTGTAGAGCCACCACCCGTTTAGTTAATAGAACAGTATTATGATCCATCCTTCCACCAATAAAATTCATACATTGTAAAGAAAAATCGCACAAGTTGGCAGGTATGTAATTGTCACAGATTACCATAAACTTTTGTCGCCTTTATTTATTTATTTATTTTTTATTTCTTGTTTTCCCCACTCACCGTTTTTGAACTTGATGAACTTGCATCTTTTTAAATTTTCACGTTTAAAAAATTGCATTAATAAACCATAAGCACTGTCTGCGAGACACAAGTCTTCAACAATGAGATTGTGATTCACTGTCCTCATCAGCTTCCCTATGACAAAGCCAATATGACTACGTTATTACAGGAATTAATAATTGTTAGCATGCATGATAATTTTTTATTGTAGAGTTTTTGTTCAAAAAGAAATGTTGCCATGCCAATGACATGTAGACTTCACTTTGCCCTCTTAAGATTCTCCCAAATATTTTATTTGATTTGTAAGTTTTTATGAAGATTGATTAAACAAGTATCATTGTAGTCATTTATTGACAAAACACAGAATAACCACATGAAATTTATGAATAATACAACATCCTTCATGCAAAAGTACTGCAAAAATGATTATCACTAATGATAAAAATGAATACAGACGAGATCTAGAGAAGATAGTGACCAAGTGATCAAAAAAAGTTGAATAACTTACAGCGAGAGGCTACTGTATATATTTATTTATTTAGATATAGAATTTAATAAAAACTCTATTTTTCACTGTGCAATTAAATTTCATTGTCATGCC
This sequence comes from Rhysida immarginata, assembly GCA_023313115.1. NCBI lineage: Eukaryota > Metazoa > Arthropoda > Chilopoda > Scolopendromorpha > Scolopendridae > Rhysida > Rhysida immarginata. Next base: position 1,887 of record JAHWFO010108269.1, read on the forward strand.
CAATATGATGAAATTGCCCACTTCCTGAGAAGTGTTTTTAAAGGCTATGGGATGAATCTGCTTTCCACAGGTAAAGGTAATTAAATTTTGGGTGGATATATCTGCATTATGCAGCAAAATGGTTAAATAATTACTTTTTTTGTAAATTTAACAACTGCTCAGCTAAATCAAGGCCCTTAACCCCTAAATCTCAATATAATCAATGAAAATATTTTTTATACCTTTAACAGGAGGAATAATTGGTGTCCATTTAGGTTTATAATCCTGTTGACTTATGTAATGATTAAAAAGCCCATCTAAAAAAAAAGAAAGAAAGAAAGAATTGAACGCATGAAACACTGTGTAGAACATTTCACTAATAAGAACTAAAACTATTTAAAGAGTTCTAAAGTGCCAGAAGTCAGGGATAGACAACTAGCTTCATGCAGGACCCCTTCCCCTTAGGCTGGTGAAGTGCAGCAATTCAACATGGATCAACTCCTCAGGTGGACAGAAGAACTCTGAAGAGATGTTAATCCATCATTTCCGGAATATACAGTTGAGGACCGCAAATCCCAAAACCACAAATCAGGATTATAATAATTGCTTTAATTGTATAATGTGAAAGCTTTTATTTTAAATGAAATTTAAAATAACCATCGTCAGAAACTATTTAATTAAATATGCACACTTGCTTTAAATATATCTGGAACACCATGAATCCAGAAGGTTTCTAGTCCCGAGCATTCCAAATTTGAAGTCCTCCACTGTACCATCATTCTAGGGCCAATGATGTATTCACGATTTTTGATACCACCAAATGTGACATTGGTTCGTTTGTCCAACACATCAATGGTTTCTTTCCGTCAGTACAATTCACGGTCGAGACTGAAAACAATCAGTGCCTTCCGTTCTTAGACATTAAGATTTCTAGGTTTAAAGAGTCGCTATCATTTGATGTGTATAGAAAACCTACATACCTAATGATTCCAGTCATCCCTGGAATCAAAAACTTTCAGCTTTCATCTATATGATAGATAGAGCATTGAATATTCCATTGAGCCCATCCAAATTTAAAAAGAAATAGCCATTATTCAAAACACGGCCAACAAAAATGGGTATAGGTCCAAGCTTATTTTGGATTTAGTTAGAAGAAGGTTTAAAAAGTTCTTAGCAGGAATCACTACTTTTAAAAGGAACATAAATAACCGGAAAATCATTTCCTTGCCCTACAACAATGCTCTTATAAGCGGAATAAGCCCTTTAATGTCTCTCTCGCTTTCAGCAATCCAGGTCAAATGAAGCAACTATTGGGCAATCCTAAGGACCAGATCCCACCACTGCAAAAATAAGGCATCTACCAGGCTCAATGTAACCAATGCCCTATGATGTACAAAGGGCAGACGTTCCGAAGCATAGAAACAAGATTTAAGGAGCATTTGAACCACACAAGATTTGGCAGAAGCAACCAGTCAGCCATCGCGAAGCATTCCCTGGATACGGGCCACGAATTTCATATGAATAGTGTGAAATTAATGAAATCGGTCAATAAAAAATACGTGTTAGATTCTTACGAAAGCTTAGCTATAAATAAAACGGATAAGCAGTTACTGTTAAATTCGGACAGGGGCCCCATTGGTGAATCTAGTTTGATCCAATGGGTGGCCCAGTTACCAAAACGGTGATCACGTTTTCAGGTTTTTTTTTGTTTCTATTGGTTATTGACACTTTCGTGCCCACTTTTTGCCAAACTTTCATGATTTTCACCGAAATGCACCCAAATGGGTGGATTTACAATTTCGTGCACACTTTTTGCCAAACGTTCATGATTTTCACCGAAAGTCAACCTTCACTATATATACCTTGCTAATTCAATAAACAAGTCAGTTCTCTCAAGAATCTCTTGAGGTTCTCCTTGTCTGCTGAAGATGAAAGCAAAGCTTTTGAAAGACGTTTACAGGTTGTATTGTTTTTTTCATTCTTTTTGTTTTATTTCTTGTTTTACGCCTTTTTTAGTTGTGGTTAAAGAGTGTTGTGCTTTTAATTTGTTCATTAGTACGATCCACATAAATACTTATTTTGTTTTAATAATGCATATTATCTACAAATGCACAATCCAACAAACTCAATATCCTCCCTATTATACCTGTCCTTAATATGGCTAAGAACAGCCACTGAAAAATTTGGGGCATCTAAGTTTCTTAATTAAGGGGAGTCGCTAGGGAAATAGTCAAAACTTCAAAAACAAGTTTTTTATCATTAAAGTATTCTTTAATCTGTCTAAAATCGATCTGTGTAATTAGTTTCTCAAAATCTTGTCATTTTGCAAACAAAATAAATGTTTTTCTGGGACCTAGTGCTGCATTATAAGCAAAGCAATTAAAAATTAGGCCGTAGTTGGGTACAATTATTTTAGTATCTACTTCATGGATTTTAAAAATCTTGGGCGTTTTAGAAAGGTCTGGTCCTAGCAAACATTTTTCCAAGGCCATATTTTGAAAAAGTGTATTAAAACATGTCAAATGGATCCACTGCCCTATCTGTTTTGTCGAACTTTTTTTTTAAAAGCTAAGAATCAAAAATAAATTAATGTATTCTCACAAATGTTCTAGAAACTTTATTGAAAAAGAGCTGCTCTTTCCAATGGTGTAAATTAAATCTTTCTCAGGTGAACAGATAAAAGAGGAAAGTGTACCTAACTAGACGCAATTCGTTTGTGAGTAACTCCATAAATAAGTGGAGTTGGAAGTTAAGATTGGTATTGTTTTGAAGTACTACTTATACTCTTTAAGCATGCCAAATTTCATTAACAAAAAAATTTTTTATCCTAGCAACTCCCCTTAATTATAGAAAAAACAAAACCAAATTATAGAAATAAGGGTATCTATATTGTTCTCAAAGATAATTTACATGTAGTCTTATTTTAAGAAATAATATGTATAGATTTTTGTACCATAGACTGCCTTTTCTATTAATGTTTCACATGCATCAAAATCTCCTTTCACGACCTATAAATGAAGACAAAAGTACATTCAAAAACTCTTCAGTAACATACCTTTTTATATATAAGAACTGTTTTATAATATTTTAGAAGTGCAAAATTATTTTGACATTAAATAAATGATAATGCAACTCAAAATGCTTACTAATAATTTATGTAGTTCCGTTAACAAAGGGTCCTCTAAATGTATTTTGGTTCGTTTTTGTAAAGATTCAAATGCTTCAGTATAATTATGTTGTCGAAAATGCTTTAAACATAACCGGATTGCTTCTTTTTCCCGATACTGAATGAAATAAATCTAAAATGTAGATTCTTTTACCCAAACATGCAATTATCTACAGCAACACTATCCATATACTTACAGCATTGTACCAATTCATACAAGGATGTATCGTTTCCCAATCATCAATTCCACTTAGTTCCACAAACCAGATACTGAAATTAAAACTAGGACCCCAGGATTGTATCGGAACTTTTTAATCAAGCGCATGAAAGAGAAAGAAATATATTGAAATTTTCTTAAAAATAGCAAGATGCAAACATACTCTGCAGAAAATATCAATAGCTTAACATTGTGGAACATTTATCTAAAAATGTACTAATAAAGACCTCAACACTCCAAAAATCATTCAAAAGTGGGATTAGATTGGTTTTTCTATTAAGGTATATTTTATCATTTTATTTTGATTGATTTTTAGTGTGTTTAAGTCTTTATTAGTTAAATAGAGAGGCTTTGAAAAGTTTTGCCTCCAAAATGACACCTTCAACAATTTGTGAGATATTGACCTAAGCTATGCATTTGATGAAAGCTTGGAATGTTCTCTGTCAGGCAGTGTCATATTTTTCAACACACTCACCATCCCTGTCCACACACATAATCCAATGTTGTCATTTCGTCAACTAAGAAATTGAGCGTCTGCTGCTGATACCAGTGACGTACTGGTATAACAATGATCTTTCAGATCATAATGCAAATGCCCTTTATTGTGGCTGGACTGCGGTATTTCACACTCCTTGCTCACCTTCAGATAGCTCTCAAATCCACACATGCTGCCATAGAAACACTTCACTGTGACAAATTCAATCAAACCACGTTGTTTCAACAGAACGTCCATATACATTGCCATTTTCTCAACTATTCTGCTGATGCATAAAGTTATACATGGGTGCCACTAAGTATCATGATAGTCAGTGAACCAGGATTTACTTTCATACCAGTTCCACACCACTATTTTGCAAATTGCTGAAGCTAACGCATAGGAGACGAAACTTTACAAATAATCATGTCAGTAGCCTTCTGCTCTTCAATAATAATTTCGGAAACATTATCACCACTACATGATTTCTTGTGCTTTTCTTATAATATGGCATTTATTTTTAATTGCCTGCCTCGTTTCCATACAAATGTAAAGCATACCTTAAGAAACAATTACTTTTGTGCACGTTATATCTTTGTCTGTATATTCTAAAGCGTCAACTCGTGTAAAAAAAAAATTGAGAAAAATGAGTTCTCACTTGAGTGAGCATTCAAATGCTCTTAACAAACTCGGCTAATGACACGACCCTTAAAAGTTATAAAAATAATATGCAAAAAGTTTTTAAATAAAATTTTGTTGGATTTAAACAATAAAAGATACATACCGATTTTTACATACCGACAGGGAAACATATTATTATCAATAGTGTGTTTTAAATAGAAAGTTTCTGGCTGATGGTCATTTTTTAATCCACTGAAATAGAGAAACATGCAGATTACTTGAAGAATGAGTCATAAAATGACGAACATGATCAATGTTAATGTTGCAATTTTCAAAATAAATTTTGTCTAATCAGAGCAGTGCAGTGTCACAAATGCAGCAAAACCTGGCCATAATTACTTGTTTAAAAAAAAAAATGCATATATTAATTGGCTGGCATAGGTAAACAAATAAGCACAAGAAAACTTCAATATAATAAACTATATAAAAAAATTTCTTGTCAAATACTAGTAATAGCACATGCCGTTATTGCTCATATTGCACGAGGACAAGAATCAATAACCAGAAAGAAGTAATGCTGTAATAGTAATTTACAACAGGTTTTATGAATTTTAATTGTCACTATCGCTATCTTCCATATCTGGTGAAATCAAAAGTTGCAAAATGTCTTTAGATAAATGTCTTCTCTTTTTGGAGGTCAGAGTTCACAAGCTGGAAATCAGGGGATCTGAAGTCACAACGAGGAGATTGTGCAAATCTTCATTGCACATGGTTCTTGAAATTTTTCTAGTGCGACTTCTTCTAAAGCTTTTCAGATCTTTATTTCGTGCTTCTTGTGCCTCTTCTGAGAGCCGACCTATCGGAACCATTACTGCAGATATATTGATGAATCCGTGAATAAAAATTTTGTGCAACTTGCTGGCGTATTGAACCAGGCATAATTTTTGACATATAACCTGGCGGTTTTAAAGTCATAGTTATCAAATTTATTAGAATGTATCTCATAATCTGAAGACAAAGTGTTAAGGACACCAAATCAGTGGATAAGTTCATAATAAAGAAGATAATGCGAGTTCTTTGGAAGTTGAAGTTGAAAAATTGAAGCGCGTTCAAAACTGAAGCGCAAAATTTGACACCAACGTGCAGAAAAACGCATTTTACTTACAAAATTGCACAAAAAACAAAGCTAATTTTTTTTAAAATCATATTCTATGCACACAAAAAAAAAAGCTTTAAAAATCTCCACTGAACTAGACAGGAATTTTTTTGTAGCTATCTTGTTTAATTTTGTGAAAAACGATTATACAGGGTGTTTCAAAATTATCTCCCGTATTATACATGTTTATTACTCAAAAACTATAACAGATTTTAACGTGATTTTTTTTATTCACAAAGAAAAACTCAAAAAGTTTCTTAGCATGCTTTAATAAATTTCAATGTGTCCATTTATGGCGTGAAGGACTTCAAAGCGAAACTTGATTTCCCCATTTCTCCACATTGGGTGACTTTCATTCATCAATTGTTTTTAATATTTATTTTTATTTCTATTTTTTAAAATTAAAATGGAGTTACTATTTTTTAATTAATTTTACATTATTACAACTCCTACTCTTATATCATAAATCATTAATTTTTTTTTTTTACAATATTTTTATTCATGTATATGCTTAAGTTTTCAACAGCACTTTTAAAAAGTTACATTCAACAATTAATTACAAAAATAACAATAATAAACATTAATAGAAGAAATGGGTCTCTGGTTAAATAAATATGTTCAAATTTATTGTAAATTTAAGAAGTAAAAAATTTGCATTTTGCCAAGATTTTAAGGAATTTTGTCTCACTGTGACTGGTAGGAAAATTAGTTGAAATTTGCATTAAATAAAATTTAATTTTCAATTTATATTCAATCAAGAAAAATGGATAGTAGATTCACAAAGATAAAGTAAGAAGTAAAACCAGAAGACATTCCAGAAAATCAAGATTGTTATAATTTTTTTTTTTTATAACAAGTGAAAATATCAGGTTGTTGCAAAAGTTTCTTCCGGTTCTAGAACCCGTGCCCAAAAAGGGCTCATTTTCCGAGGGGAGTGTTCATATGTTTTCAAACAAATTATTGCATTCGATTCCTGAATATCTTTGCTACATTACATCCAAGAATCAACTTTCTGACTATACATCTGTGAGTGCCATCAACGGTCTGAGATGGACTTTTCACGCGAGCATATTCGAGCAATAATCTTCTAAGAGTATTCTGGAAAGATCAGTGCTGCGCAATGTCACCGAGACATTTGTCAACGTTTAGGTGATGGCACTGTTAGTTTACATACAATAGAAGAATGGTATCGTCGGTTCAGTCGCGGAGATAGCACTCTTCAAGATGCACCTCCTCTGGTCGGCCAATCCTGATTTCAGATGGTGATCTACGCCAAGCAATTGATGAAGATCACAATGTAACAACGAGGGAACTCGCAGAACAGTTCAAGGTTCACTTTTCAACCATTGCCCGGCATCTGCATGAGCTGAATCTGTCATTCAATAAAATGAGGTTTTGTGTTGGAATAAAAATCCGGAAAAAACTTTTGCAACAACCTGATATTACAACTTTAAAATAAAATAAAAAGTAAAAAATAAATAAAAAAATTCTGATTCATAGCAGCTCTATCCTTGTCAAAAAATGTGTTATCAATTATTAAATATGAATTTTTGAAAGTAACCAGTCTCTAGGAAAAGCCTCACACACCCACTTGTCCGCAAAGGGGAGTTTTTTCTTTTGTTTTTTTTTTTCCACTCCATAAATGCACATTCAATTGTCATGCAAATATCATTCATTAGATCTAATACTACATGATGGTTATATAGCAATCGAAGTGCATGTATGGAATATAAAAATTGCTTTGTTGACAACTGGATCTATTGCTATTTCTTCTTAATTACACATGAGAAAAATTTATTTTCATTTGAACAACACAACACTTACCTTTCTACTAATTCAACCATGTTTTCGTCATTTAAACCACCGAATACTTTAAATTTCTTTAAATTACAAACATGTGTCTTTTCATATTTCCCAAAAGTAATGGTTTCAACTATAGCAGGCTGCTCTAGTTTTAAAGTCAAATACTGTAAAGAAATAATAGTGCAGGTTTATTAGTATTATGTAAATAGATATATAAATAAGTATTGTAAATATAAGAATTTACTATAATTAAATACATTCTATAAATTCCATGTTAAAATTTATTTATATTGGCCATGTTACTAAAAATAAACTACCATATATGCTCGTGTATAAGTTGGTTCGTTTATAAGTCAATCCCTGATTTTTGACCTCAAAAAGTGGATAAACTGCCTGATTCAAGCATAAGTCAAGGTAAAAAGATTTTTTTAAACAACTGAGAGGGAAAAAAAATATTATATAACACAACTATTAAAGTAATTTTTGTAGCTTCACAGAAGACTAAATTTATGAAAACAAATTTATGTTGTGAAAAAAAACCATAAAACGTAGCTTCTTCTGACTCTCAAAAGAGTTAATGAAAACAGTCATGGACTTCACTGTCAGTCTCAAATTTGTTATCCACATCATCTTCAGTCTCAATTTCATCGGCCTCATTTTCATCACACGAATCATCATTAGACTCTTCATCCATCCTCAATTCCATCTAATGTATTACTAATGCCACATTTCAAAACAAGAATGATACAGCATCTAAGAAGAATTTGCTAATTTAGTAAATGAAATGCGATCGCAGTGACTTTTTGCACTAAAAGGTTGACACCATCTTGTTTGAAGTCCATGAATAAATAGCAAAAAACAGTTCTAATACACCATATCATTCAATGTTGTACTCGGAGAATCAGTGGACTAATGGCCGTATTCACCAACTGAGGATTAAAACTAGATGCACTTAATTCATGATTCAAGATTATTTCATTCACAATTATATTTCGCATTCACCAACCTCAGATTGGGTGATTCTCGGAGTAATTCACGGTTCTTTGTAAGACGTAATCTGACTGGTTACGACACAAAGATGAAATGAGCATAGTTTGATGTGCAAGATGAAAGGCAGATATTCTTTTTGCTTTCAAATTTCAAATGCCTATGTAACAATGGAAGGTGTATCTCATTTTTGTAGGCTATGGACGGCAACCGATAAAACAAATTCTTTATGAAGTTTCTAGTGACTCTTGTTCAAGATCGACTTCTCTTAAACTAATCAGATTCTTGAAGAAATACTAAATCATCATAAGTGTCTGTAGAGTTGTCCATCTACTTTCAACCAACTGCACATGCGTTAATTCTCGATTTGATAAGTAATCTTCTGACAACTTCGAATCAAACAGTGAATCAAATGCAATACTTAACCCGGGAATTTTGTCATGGATTATATGGTGAATATAAAAAGTAACGTATTTTACGGTAGTTAGGCTGCAACCTAACTATTAAAAAAGTGAAAAATTATGCGTGAGGCCTAACCAATGCTGCAGCCAATCTATTAAAAATATTTTTCTGAATGAACTTGCAACGAAAAGTTGTTTTGTCTGAGTGAATTTCGTCTGGTTGGATTTTGTCCTACAAAAAAGGCCACTTGGCTTCTCGGCAAATGATCAACTGGACTAGTTTTTGCCTTCACCAACAGAGGGTGCCCTTGTCGCTATTGGTCTCGACCAACCAGAATACTCGATCCCCTTTGGGGCAGCTTTGCAGTGGTGGAGGATAGACACGGTATCCCATTTAAATCGTACCAGGCAAATATCTCGGAAACTAAGCATTGTACGAAAAAATATCCAAAATCAAAAGTGAATTACTTTGCGGGGGAAATTCATTAGCCAAAAGATTAGCCCCCCCCCCCCCTTGTGGGGGGGGGGGGGGGGAGTAATTTTGAAATCTTAAATAGGAACTCCTATTTTCAATGGTATATTCAGGTTGTATACAATATTCGAGAAATGTTTTATTCTTGGTGTTTTTTCAATTGATCCAACCGCATAGGAGATAGAGGCCCTGAATGTGTGGAACTTTTAAAGTTTTGAATCCAATTTTATCGATGAAGACAAAGAGATAGGTGACCAACACCTGGAATCGGTTTCCAATCCGCCATAGTTTCTGGTTTTTGTGTTGCTGGCCTTTCTTACGAAATTTTACTCGATGAAAATGAAGAAGAGGACGACGACGATGAAGAGATTTAATCGGTAAATTTGGAAAAGGCTTTTTTAAATATTTATGGATTCTAATTAACCAATAATTGTACCCAAATATAATGTATAATTTATTATTTCTGGAATAAAATGATACTTAACACTGTTTTTTTGCAGCATATTTCTTTAAAGTGAATTAGGATAGATTCTTAGATGGGGGTGCGGCCTATTCATTGCTGTGGCCAAACTAGTGTTTATATTTGAGAAAACGATGAATTTTAACATTGCAGCCTATCCATTGCTGTGGCCTAATTACCGTAAAATATGATGTTACTCAAAGCTGATTCGAGTGTTAATCAGATATGGTCGTTAAGGTTTGCCACGAAAACATTTCCCACACCACAACTGACCTTCCATCTGCCTATGAGGTTTATACTGCAGATGTGGGGAACAAAGGTGCTTGGATGACATCCATATTTTACAGTACTACTTAAGATTTATAGAATATGAACTGTTCTTCCAGTTATCAATATTTAGATGGCAGCATTCATAGGCCCATTGGAAGCAAGCATTTCTATTTTTTTGAAGAATCAACCAACTGTGGCTAAGAACAAGTAAATCACAGAAAGGAAAGACGTATTTTTTCAGTTTAATCCCATTTTAGGCTGATACTTATGGGGCCACTGGCTTCAAACATTTTCCCTTCTTATCACTTAAACATAAACATCCATGCCGACAATGGGATTTGAACCTACGACCCAGCATATTCAAACACTGGAATGCCTATGCTACATTGCTCTCGGCCACTGGGGCACCCACCCATTTTTGGAATTAAAATTATGACATGCAATACAAAAAAGTGATCTATTAAACATAAATTTATCAAAAATATAATTTGTTGCATTTAAAAAGTATACTATACAGGGTGGATACAAAAATGAGCCCCCTTTTATTTTCGTAACCAAAGCAGATATGTCAATTTTGATGAATCCAATGAATAGGAAGTTGTAGGTGACCTATCCCATGGTGCACTTTTCACCATCCCAAATATCCAAATTAGGACACATTCAAATCCTATCTTAAAAACCGTAACAAATACACGAAAAATTCCAATTGAAGACTTGTTCAGCATGGAATTCCAAACAAAAAAAAAAACAAGTCCAAATTCCGATGAATGATCACCAACGATCACAATTATTTGTAATTTACAAACAGCCACAGTGCATAAATAATTTTACTCCAAAGTTAATCAAAGTGCCAAATGTGACGACCACTGACACCCATAACACAATTGGGCACAGAACTTAACTGATGCAATTACATTGGTGAGCATGGTTGGCATCACTCCTCGGTATGCTTCTTCAATGCATTGTACCAAATCATGCAGTGAGGTAGGCTGTATGGCATAAACTTTTTCCTTCATGAAGCCCCACAAGAAGAAGTCAAGTAATGTTAGATCAGGTGTGCGAGGTGGCCAATGAACTGGTCCTCCTCGGCCAATCCATCGTTGTCAGAACATCTCACTTAGGGCCAGTTCATTACCTACTTTCTCAAATGAGTCTTCTCAACTGAGTCTTTAGTAACAATGGACTTACATTGTTGAGATGAGGAACACTTGGTTATAACAATGCCACTGTATTGTTGCTGAACACTCAGTTGAGAAATCTCAGCTGAGAAAGTAGATAATGAACTGGCCCTTAGACATTCACAAACTACCAACCTGTAATGTGGTGGAGCTCTGTCATCTGGAACCACATGCGCTGACAGGAGGTCAATGGAAAATCATCAATGAAATCGTATGTGCTTGCATATACTTCCATTGCCATGAATTCGTATTTAGAGGATTGTAAGGAAATTTTCTTTCCAATAATACTGTTGACAAATAAAGGCTTCTCATTTCCAATTGCAGTTCTATTGTGGTTATTTCAACTTTATAATCTATTTCAAATTTTTGGAAGTTTCTCAAAGTACCCATCAGAGAATTATTATTTTAATTTTATTTTTCTTTGGACATGGATATTGTACGATAATCGTTGTTGATCTGCACAATGGCTTGATCCCAAATCCCAATGAGACCCCAAAACATATGCCAAAACCAATCCTTCATGCAAAAAAGATAATGATGGTGTGCAGCTATTGAAATGTGATGAAACCATTAATGCATAGAAATACTGCACACAGTTGGATGCAATGCATTAAAAATTACAGTTAAGTAGCCTAGAGATGAAGCTTTACCACTTCATGATAACACAAGACCACCCATCAAGAACACTTGTCCAAAAATGGGGATCATGCATGGAATGTTTTTTAAAAAATAACACTTATTTTTTTATATATATTTGGACATGCTGAACATGAAAATTATCGTCTAAAACCATAATGAATTTTTAAAAAACTATTAAATTTATTTTAAAAACGTGAAACCATGC
>JAHWFO010108273.1:0-12012 GCA_023313115.1 Rhysida immarginata
AAATCACGTTTCTTACCCATTGCAGCAATGAGTGATATGTTTTAAGATAGTGCGAACTTAACTTATACAGTGACCTAATCAATTCCCAGCACGTGAAATAGTTCCTCGGCTGGGCAACCCCGAAGACAAACGTAGGGGGTGGTCATCATAATGTGACTCGACCCTGTATCTTCTCGATTAGAGTATTTTTTACCGGGACACGTCATTAAATAAAAACAATTTATAATTAATGTCGTCTTTTCAATTCTATGCTTATTAGCGTAGACGGGTCCATACTGTCGACAGGAATGAACAAGATTAGAAATAATTCTATGGGTGAGGGGTATAAGAAAATATTTTTTATAAAGTCAACGTATGAATCTTTTGGTCTAGAAATTTTGATAAGGACTTGGGAATAGATTCAGATTTCATCTATTTTGTGTAGATTAGAAATTTAAAAATTTAGAAGTGGACTGAATATTTTTAAGTCCAAGGATTTGACTGATTTTGAACGAGGCATGATCGTTGGAGCTCGATGGGTGGAGTTGAGCATTTCGTAAACCGCGAACATCCTCGGGTTTTCTCGTGCAACAGTGTCAATGGTATTCAGTGAATGACACTTATGCCAAAAAACAACCTCCAACAACAAACACAACTCCGGACGAAATGGGGCCACAGCAATAGGACGGGAACAGTCCAACAAATTGCAGCACAGTTTAATGTGGGAGCATCCCAACCCATTTTGGAGCACACTGTGCGGCCCATCTTGCACCGAGCTGGGTTTAAGAACAGGCGGCCAGTACAAGTACCGTCGCTGTCACTGGAAAATAGGAAGGTGCGCCTGCTATATTCACGCAGGCACCGCCACTAGACACGGGATGAGTGAAAGAAGGTCGCCTGGTCTGTCGAATCGCTGTTCCTACTTCATCATGCAGACGGCAGACTGCGCATCTGGCGATGAACCCATCCTGTCAGCAGACAACCGTACAGGCGGATGGAGTAGGAGTGCTGGTCTGGGGTGTTGTCTCTTGGGACACACTGGGTTATCTGATATCCCTAGACACATCCCTGAATGCAAAACAACCTGAACAGGGCTTGAAATTCAAATTTTTCATGGAGGGGAGCATCCCCTCCTATGTTTGTAAATGGAGGGCAGTTAAACTCTTTGGGAGGGAGGCAATAAGTTACGTGTTATGCAAGTGATTTTTCAACATATTTTAAGTTTTATACATAAATGTGTTAAGAATAATAAAATACCAAAAACTCAGTCAAAAAATAAATGTAATAAATTCTTATATTTCAATAAACAAAAAATAAAATACTACTAAAATATATGAAAATGGAATTTAGTGTGTCTTGGTATTTAGCAATCTCTGGACATGATTTTGAAGCATCTAAACATAATGCTAATCTATAAATTCGTATTACTTTATTATTTTTCTCTTGACGATACCGTGACGATGACAATTGGAATTAGGAAATTCCATTGGTTCAAAAGTTAAATCTCTATGAAAATATTCAACAAAACTGATTGATGACAAGTTAAACCCGTAATCTAATGATTTATGGACGGAAAAGCGTGATAGTGTCCAAACTTATATTGAGAAAACGTATATTGTAAGATACAGAGAAAAAAAATATTAATAAAAAATCATAAAAACTTTTAATATGATTAAATGTCATGGGTGAGAAACTCCCCTCCTGAAAGTTTTTTTGGGAGCGATTTTAAAATTTTGGGCGAGAATCCCGCCATCCCGCCCCAAATTTCAAGCCCTGCTGAACGTTGTTGGCGATCAGGTGCACCCGTTCATGATGACTGTGTTCCCCGGTGATGACGGACAGTTTCAGAAGGACAATGCTCCCTGTCATTGTGCTGGAATGGTCTTGGACTGGTTCGAGGAACATGACGCGGTCTTCCACCTGCTGCAGTGGCCAGCTCGGTCGCCCGATCTCAACCTGATCGAGCATTACATGGGATGAAGTGGAAAGAACCATCAGACGCCTTCCCACACAACGGTCCAACATGCACCAATTACGAGACGCTGTTATGTCAGCATGGGCTGCTATTTTTCCGCAACGGTTTCAACACGTTGTTGAATCAATTTAGCACGTATTCAGGCAGTTCTCGCCGCTAAAAGAGTGGCCTGATAAATTGGACGTTCAGTGTATATCCATGTGGCAGTTGATGCTTGTTGGTACAAAGACAATCTTCTGCTGCTAATGTCAAGCAACAGCAGTGAAAAGTGCTCAGCCATTAAATTTCCAAACAAGTGGGCTCTCATGTTGGTCATCAGTTCCATTTCTGAACATGTTGCTATAGAATGGGGGTCTTCAAAGAAGCATTCAACTCATCAGCCTTTATGTCTTTAGGGATGATGGGAAAGTCTGTCGAAAGTCTCTTGCAAGTACAGCAAGCAATCACTAACTTAATGTTACATGGTGCACTCATTCCGGACAATGAGCCCTGTTTGCTGCAAAACCTTGGCAATTGTTGAATTCCTTGAAATCTTGTATATTGGAGAATCAGTTTTGGTCGGGTTTAATGAAATCTTAAAGGAAGAAATCTTAAAAGATGAATATGATGAAGCAGCTGCCGTACATGGCGATCAATGTGCTACCACAGATGTTCGATTGGATTGATGTCCGGCGAATTAGCAGGCAAAGGAAGCACTCGAAAATCAGTAGATTGTCCCTCGAACCAACACAGAAGGAGACGTGCCTTGTGGCAGGGTGCATTGTCCTCCTGGAACACACCATCACATTGGGGAAACGTCGTGAGCATGTGTGGGTGCACCTGTCTGCTATTATTGACAGATAGCCCGAGGCATTCAAATTGCACTCTAGACGAATCAGTGGACCTAACTGCTCCCAACAGAAGATCCCCACAGCTGCACACAACCCCCACCTGGCTGTTTCCGGTCCACAATAGCCTCCTGGAGTCTCTTTTCATGGCGTTCACGACGCACTCGCCATCGCCTGTCAATCTTATGGAGCAAAAATCTTGACTTGGTCAGAGAAAGCGACCTTAGCCCACTCGTCTGTGGTCCAATGGTGGTGCTCACGTGCAAAGTCTAGGCGTCGTTGACGATGACCCCTGATCAACATGGGTGCAGCAACCATGCGTCGACTGTTCTGGCCCATCCATAGCAGGGTGCGTTCAATACTGGTAATGTCGGATACACGTCAGTAATGTTGGCACCACTGTTGAATCTGGTGGTCAGTTGATGGAATGTGGCTGTCCTGTCACCTTTTACGAGTCGTTGTAGGCGCAGCTCACCCCGTCGGTCGATACCTCGTGACCCTTTACAGTGAAGGCGTTGGGAAGCGATTTCTGTCTTTCCTGTCCACTCTTGGTACACCTTCACTACAGCGGACCGTGAACAGTTCACAAATCGCGCCGTTTCGGAGAAGGTGCCACCCTTGCTGCGATAGCCTATTATCATCCCTTTTTGGATGTACGTTAAATCCGGACGTTTACCCATCTTGAGGCTCGTGCACCAGCCGTTTGATGCACCAGCTTTAAAGCTTTCTCAGCCTGTAATGCAAATTTTGCAATGTGTAATCGTTGTTGGGGCAAACCATACGTGTGCCTAGAAGTGGTGCTGGTCATAATTCATTGATATGACAGTGTATCTACACCATGACTTTAACCTCGGTCTAAGAGTCTAAGACCTTCCCAGGGTCAATCTGAATTACCATGCAAAGTTTCATCAAGATTAGTCCACCATTATGAATGAATAGCGACAGGCAGACTGGCATAGAATTTTATATTTATAGATTACTGGCAGAGGACCCGGGGTTGCCTGGGATACTTACACTTGTAGGTAAACAGAACAATACCAAAAAGTTAAGTAATAACTCCAAATTGGTTAAATAATAACTCAATCAATACAACACAGAGCAAAGGGACTATCTATTCTAAGACAGGGATTCTAGGTGATATACCGGGACTTTATTTATCTCTTGATGAGTTGCCTCATATTAAAATGATTTCCATCTTCACCACCGGGGAACATCACTGGATAATTTAGACCCCAGTTTTTCTTGCCCTTAACGTAGAAGCTCGTATACTTTGTTGCTCTAAATAATTTTAGTCACGTATTCTTACTTTAGATGTTGTTGTAAATCCCACTCTGCTCTCGATGTCTGGAAGCAAAACTTGGCTATTAATTGTGTAGTCTAGCAGTCGCTGATTCTTCTATTTACATGCTTACCGTTTGTTCAATACAGCAAGGAGCTAAAGCACTACTTCCTCTGTCGTCTTTCCACTCTTTGCATTATCTCCAGTTACTGATCATTTTTAAATATTTTTAAGAATTTATTAAGTACTAAGAACACTCAATTCTAAGAAAAGCCTGAATAACAGGAATTCTAGGCATTGTTACAAATTGGAACTTCTCCATATTGCACAAACTTTGCCTTGCATTGTTGATCATGAAATATTTCTTCTTAATATGCCCTGCCATTATTATGAATATCGATTTATTATCGATAATTATTTTTTTTATAAATCTGAGGTAAACTGTGCCCTTTGTCATGATTTGAAGTTCAAGTAAGCAAAATTTCATCAAGATCGGAATAAAACTGTAGATTTGTATAAGAAAACAACAAACCCACAAACCCACAAGCAAACATACACTGACATATCAATGAATTAAGACCAGCACCCCTTCAAGGCACACGCATGGTTCGTCCCAACAACAATTACACATTGCATAATTTGCATAACAGGCTGAGAAAGCTTTAAAGCTGGTGCATCAAACGGCAGGTGCACGAGCATTAAGATGGGGAAACGTCCGGATTTAATGGACATCCAAAGAGGGATCTTAACTTATTTTATCTTATCTGGTACAGAGGGTAGATTATCGCAAGCGATAATCTGCGGCACCTACTCCTACGAGGGAGTTTTGCGCCATCCCATTAATAACGACTGCTACGAGATGACAGTAGCAGTCGGGACCGACGGCTTAACGTGCCCTCCGAAGCACGGGGGGTTTCATGATGGAAAAGCTGCTGGGGAAAAACGAACCAGAGGCTGTCACCAACTGCTGGAACACCAGCTATGGTCAATCGGCAAATGGGTCAGACCAAAGTCCCCCAACAGCCGCGCCCCAAATAGCTGTCCCGCCAGCGGTGGCCCTCAAGCCCAGGCCGTCACCCAACCAGCAGCTGGCCGCGCCTGAAGTTGCTGAACTCCATCGATTGGCAAGCCAACCGACGAGACAACCAGGCCACGGCCACCCCCAAAGAGGGATGATAATAGGCTATCGCAGCAAGGGTGGCACCATCTCTGAAACGACACGATTTGTGAACTTTTGACGGTCCGCTGCAGTGAAGGTGTACAAAGAGTGGACAGCAGGGACAGAAATCGCGCCCCAACGCCATCACTGTAAAGGGTCACGAGCCATCGACCGATGGGGTGAGCAGCACCTACGACGACTCGTAAAAGGTGACAGGAGAGCGACAGTCCATGAACTGACCACCAGATTCAACCGTGGTGCCAACAGGTTTCTATCTGACATTACCAGTGTTGAACGCACCCTGCTACGGATGGGCCTGAACAGTCGATGCATGGTTGCTGAACCCGTGTTGACAGTGGTCATCGTCAATGAAGCCTATACTTTGCACGTGAGCACTGCCATTGGACCACAGATGTGTGCGCTAAGGTCGCCTTCTCCGATTGCGTCAAGGATTTTGCTCCATAAAATTGACGGGCGATGGCGAGTGCATCGTGAACGCCATGAAAAGAGACTGTAGGAGGCTATTGTGGGCCGAAAACTGGCTGGTGGGAGTAGTGTGCGTGTGTGGGGAATCTTCTTTTGGGAGCAGTTAGGTCCACTGATTCGTCTAGAGGGCAACTCGAATGCCTGTGGCTATCTGTCAATTGTAGCAGACCAGGTGCACCCATACGTACTCACGATGTTCCCCTAATGTGATGGTGTGTTCCAGCAGGACAATGCACCGTGCCACAAAGCACGTCTCCTTCTGGATTGGTTCGAGAAACACTCTACTGACTTTCGAGTGCTCCCTTGGCCCGCTAATTCGTCAGGCATCAATCCAATCGAACATGTGTGGGAGCACCTTGATCGCCATGTACGGCAGCTGACTCCACTTATGACTCTCGAAGCTCTGTGGACAGCGCATCAAGCAGAATGGACTGCCATACCATCAGACATATACCGCGCACTTCTTGCGTACATGCCACGACGTCTAGCAGCAGTTACAGCGGTGAAGGGTGGCTACTCACATTACTAAGTGGGTGGTCTTAATTCAGTGATATGACAGTGTACTTCTTTATATATATAGATAAATCGATATTTATAACGATGGTAGGGCATATTAATAAGATACATCTCATGACCAACAATGCAATGCAAAGTTTGTTTAACAATAGATATCAACAATGGTGTCAACAGGCAGTGCACCAACGCTATGCAAGGATCAATAATATATATCTCATGACCAACAATGTAAGCCGAAGTTGTGCTTTGTATATAAGGTTCAATATGTAACAATGCATAGAATTTCTTTTATTCAGTCTTTTCTTAGAATTAAAGTTCTAAGTATTTAACAATTTCTTGAAAATCTTTAAAATGATCACTAACTGGAGATAATGGAGAGTTAGCAGACTATTGAGGAAGAGTGGAAAGACGACAGTGGAAGCACTCCTTTAGCTCAGTGCTGTATTGAGCAAATGGTGTTCATGTGAATAGAAGAATTGGCGACCGCTAGAACATACAAAATGATGAATGGCTAAATTTTGCTTCAATACATCGAGAGCACAGTGCAGTTGCAAGAACAGATTACCAAGTAGTGAATAACTCCAAACAGATTGTTGGGATTGCAGAGAGCGCAGACAGTAACGATCATGTACACTGAACAAGCAGTTTATTAGAGACACCCCACTAATAGCGTGTTGTGCCTTCTTTAGCGGCGAGAACTGCCTGACTACGTGCTGGCATGGATTGAACAAGGCATTGAAACCGTTGCAGAGGAATAACAGCCCAGGCTGAAATCACAGCGTCCCGTAATCGATCCCATAAATGGTCGATCGGGTCGAGATCGGGCGACCGAGCTTGCCACTGAAGCTGGTGGAACTACACATCATGATCCTCGAACCAGTTCAAGACCATTCGAGCACGGTGACAGGGAGCATTTAACTGCTGAATCTGTCCCTGACCACCAGGGAACACAGTCATCGTGAACGGGTGCACCTGATCGGCAACAATGTTCAGGAGTGTGTCACATTCAGGGATGTGTTTACGGATATCAGAGGACTCAATGTGTCTCAAGGGACCAATACTCCTCCTCCACCCACCTGTACGGTTGTCTGCTCACAGGTTGGGTCCATGGCCTCGTGCTGTCTGCGCCAGATGCACAGTCTGCCGTTTGCATGATAAAGTAGGAACCGCGATTCGTCGGACCAAGTGACCTTCTTTCACTCATCCAATGTCAAGTGGCGATGACTGTATTCACGTAGCAGGCGAGGTTTCCTATTTTGCGATGACAGCGACGGTACCCGTACTGACTGCCTGTTGTTCAACACAGCCCGGTACAAATTGCGAAATTGGTTGGGATGCTCCCTCATTGAAGTGTGTTGCAATTTGTTGGGCTGTTCCCGTCCTGTTGCTGTGGATGATTCGTGCCAGTCGCCGTTAGCCCTGATTCGTCTGGAGTTGTTTGTTGGAGGTTGTTTTTGGCCTAACTGCCATTCACGGAATACCCTTGACACTGTTGCACGGGAAAACCCGAAGAGGTTCGCGGTTTGCGAAATGCTCAACTGCGCCTGTCGAGCTCCAATGATCATGCCCCGTTTAAAGTCGGTCAAACCGTTGGATTCCCGATATTCAGTCCACTTGTGCTGCTGACTGTAACTTGTAATCCAATGCATTTTCCCTTTTATACACCGTTTCAGCCTGTTCCATTGTTTGGGTGGCACTGGGAAGCCGATCCATTTTCCACAAGACGTGTCTTTAATAAATTGGTCGTTCGGTGTATTAATGAGAGGTATTCCATGACTAACAAGGCAAAATATGCATCAACTATGATATCATCACGCAATTCACTATTATTCAACAATAGTATCATCATGCAACAAAGTTTGTGTATGTAAATAAGGTTGGTTAAGCCATGTAATTCCATTATTTGCCTTCCCTCATCCCTTGTTGTTTGGGTTTTTCTTGGAATTGATAGTTCTTAGAACATAACAGTTTCTTGAAAATCTTTAAAAATGGACAGCAACTGGAGATACTGGAGAGTTAGCAGAGTATTGAGAAAGATTGGAAAGGCAACAGAGGAACCGGTCCCATCGCTCAGGGTTGTTTTGGTTTTGCTAGCACGTTGCTGCAACAGAGCAAATGGTGAGCGCGTTAACAGAAGAAACTGCGACTGCTAGATCACGCAAAGTGAAATGTGATCAAGTGACCATGACGTCAGGTCAAATATGGGTCATAGGTCACAAACAGCTTCTTAACTCGCTCTTTTGCAAGCGAGGCTTGAAATTTCAACTTCGTTTGAACCTGATTGATATTCATGAACATTTCAAGGCAGCAGCTGGGCTAAGCTGTAGCGTAAGCCAAATGTTGTGGTTTCGAATTCTGTCATTGGTTCAAAGTTTCACGTTTCATTCCAAGCATGGCCATGGCGACTAAAGAACAATGCACTTGCTGATCTCCTTCGCGATATTTTCGTGCGATAACCAGTAGCGCTTTCGAAAATCAACCTCCTCCATTCATCCGTTTGCGACTGCAACTGTAACTCAGCGACATTTAAGTTGACTTAACTGCATGGTGAATATGACGTGTTTGAATAAGGGCGTAAGAGATTTTTCATTGGAGGTTATGGCCAAGCTACCACCTTGAATGAGAACGCATGGGTGATCACATTGATCCTGAGGGTGACCAGGCAGAGTCCGTGGCATACGGACAGGCAGAAACACCGCACCTGCAAAGATCTGCACATCGATGAGTTCACGTATGGAGAGATGGCAGACATGCATCTGTTTTACGGCCAAGCTCGTGGCAATGCATGAGACGCTGCAAGGCTCTACCGACAACATCCTTATCACAAAGAGAAAATTCAGGCTTTCCCATGTGGAGACTAAGTACCACGCGTGAATGGTATCTTCAGAGTCTTACTAACAATCCTGCATTCGGCATAATTGTGATAATTTCGAATGAATCGCATTTTACCAAGGAGAGCATGTTCAATGGCCACAACAGTCATATTGGGACAAACATAACCCTCGTGCCACACACATCTCCAGCCATCAGGAACGCTTTCATGTCAACATTTGGGCTGGAATTCTACATGACCAGATTATCGGACCAAACCTGAATGGAGATCATTATCTCACGTTTCTTCAAGATATCCTGCCTTTGGAAGTCAGATGGCAGATGTGGTTGCAGCACGATGGAGCACCAGCACATTTTACCCAGGCTGTGCATGGGTTTATTGATCAAATCTTCCCTCAACTTTGGATGGGTATAGGTTTGCCCCATTAACTGGCCACCGAGATCACCGGATTTTGTGGTCATTTGACTAACCTGGTTTATGTTACTCCAATAGTCAGTGTTGATGAGGGGAGAGCAAGAATCTGACGCCTGCAGAGAGGTTCAGTAAAGACCACAAGTGTTTGAGAGAGTGCGACAGAACATTCAACGGATATATACGTCCTGCATCAAAGCGCAGGGTCGCTCTTGGAACAGTTGCTGTAATTGTTCAATGTAACATTGTTATAACCGTTTCTCCAGTGCAGCATTCACAGGGGTTGGTCGGGTTCTTTACACCTTCTAATAAGTATCTCATGACCAACAATGCAAGGCAAAGTTTGTGCAATAATAATAAGCTTCAATTTGTAACATTGCACAGAATTCTTGCTAAGAATTGAGAGTTCTTAGTACTTAACAAATTCTTGAAAATCTTTAAAAATGAGCAGTAACTGGAGATAATGGAGAGTTAGCAGACTATTGAGAATATGTGGGAAGATGACAGAGGAAGCTCTCCCTTCGTTCCTTGCGGTATTGGTTTCGCCAGCATGCTGCTGCAATTGAGCAAATGGTGAACATGTCAACAGAAAAAATGGTAACTGTTTGAACACACAAAGTGACAAGTGCCCAAGGTTTGCTTCAAAACATCGTGAGCAGAGTGCGATTGCAACAAAGATACCAAGTAGTAAATAATCCCAAATAGAGTGAGATTGTTGGTACTGCAGAACACACAGAAACAAATGTTCTACCATCAGCACCCTAAAAATATTCAGACGATTTGAGTGTTTAGAACCATTGAACGGTGTAGAAAACATGGTTGGGTTGGGTATACACTGTCATATCACTGAACTATGACCACCCACTTAGTTATGGGAGTATCCACCCTTCACCGCTATAACTGCTGCTAGACGTCGTGGCATTGACGCAAGAAGTGCGCTTTATGTGGCCGATGGTATGGCAGTCAATTCTGCTTTAAGCGCTTTGCACAGAGCTTCGAGAGTCATAGGTGGAGGGTCCAGCTGCCATACATGGCGATCAAGGTGTTCCCACAGATGTTTGATTGGATTGATGTCCGGCGAATTAGCAGGCCAAGGGAACACTCGCAAGTCAGTAGACGTGCCTTGTGGCAGGGGGTGCATTGTCCTGCTGGATCACACCATCACATTGGGGAACATTGTGAGCAAAATGGCACCACTTGTTGCACGTACAACATCCAAACGATATTAATACACGTCTGTTGTCACCACTGTTGAATCTGGTGGCCAGTTGATGGACTGTGGCTCTCCTGTCACCTTTTATGAGTCCTCGTAGGCGCCGCTCACCCCGTTGGTCGATGGCTCGTGACCCTTTACAGTGATGGCATTGAGACGCGATTTCTGTCCCTTCTGTTCACTCTTTGTATATCTTCACTACAGCGGACCGCGAACAGTTCACAAATCGTGCCATTTCGGATGTGGTGCCACCCTTGCTGCGATAGCCTATTATCAACCCTTTTTGGATACCCATTAAATCCGTACGTTTACCCATCTTGAGGCTCGTATAACTGCCGTTTGATGCACCAGCTTTAAAACTTTCTCAGCCTGTTATGCAAATTTTGCCATGTGTAATCCTTGTAGGGGCGAACCATGCATGTGCCTTGAAGGGGTGCTGGTCATAAGTCATTGCTATGACAGCGTATATGGACGCTGATCGGTATGACAAACTTGATCATAAATCAACAAGCACACTTTATTGTGCTCTTTAATAATCATTCGAAAGATACAGAGAAAAGAATAGAACGACTATTAATAAGAGAAAACATCTGAACAATAGGTGATTCGTTTACAGTATGAAATCGTAGAATTACTGAAAAACAATTTGCGTTATAATTTACTTTTTCAGGTTGTTGTCTTCAACGCATAGAATGCTTGCTTTTCCAGTTTTCTTAGAATTGATAGTTCTTAGAACTTAACGATTTCTTGAAAATCTTTGAAATTGAACAATAACTGGAGATAATGGAGAGCTAGCAAACTATTGGGAAACGGAGGAAGTGTTGAGTGATCCAGAGGTCATCGAACTTCCTAGGCGGCCATCGACGATGCAAGTGTACCAACTGCGACTGCTAGACCATGGCAGGAGGAAGAGTTGTAACGAGTGCGATTGCCACAACAGATTGCCCAGTAGTGAATAATCCCATCCAGTTTGTTGGAATTGCAGAGCACACAAACACAAAAGATCATGGGACAAAGAAGAGAGTTGTTTAATCGAAGTTATTATTGCCATATACACCATCTAGCCAAAAGTAATCGGACACTTTCGGTTTTAGACGTTTTGTCGAATTTCTAGAAAAATACTTGACGAATTATCCTGAAATTTCAGTGGTGTAAAAAGGATGTTACACCTCATATATTTCAGCGAAGGTTTTCTCCCGAAGGCAAATGGGGGACCAGCAAAGAAGTGAAAAACCTCTTAAGCATATGCTACAGCTACAATGCATTTCAAGCATTATTTTTTACAGGGTGAATCCAAACATTATTTTTTTGGTTCACTTCTTTGCTGGTCCCCT